>CAJNOP010000625.1:94104-124494 GCA_905250075.1 Rotaria sp. Silwood1 | reverse complement strand
AGGAACAAGAAAAAAAAGACAAACACATTTTATTGATATTTTCGACAGTAGTCTACAAAATCGTTCACTTATTCGATTCAATCAATAAAATTCATGCGGAAATTCTAAAGGTATGGAAAAGCAAAATGTTTCATACAAAGAATTAGTTGACTGATCTTTTGCAAAAGATCAAATCGTTTTTGACGTCAATATGTAGCGAAATCTTAGGCTACAAGAAAAAAATGGCAAGTAATTAGACAGAATTCAACACAATTTTTTTGAACTTGTTATAACGAAAGAGTTTACTTTTATATTTTTATTCTTTCTGTTATTAACATAAACGTGATGTATAGTTGTCAGCAGATATAAAAACTAAGCACAAAGTATAGGAGAGTGTTAAAATAAATTTTTTTTTTGAATTTTCTAAGGAAATTTGAAGACTTTGAAAATTGCAATTTACTTTATTTGCGTATTTTTGATTCCTGTAAACATTAAGAAAATATAATTAGTTTTGTTGCTTCTCAACAAACATTCAAATATATGAAATTTTGAATTTTATTCATTATATTTCTATAACTTTTATGGAAATATAATCTTTGCTGAAAGAATAAATATTTCAATAATGAAAACAAAGCTGAAGCACTTTTAAGGCTTTATAGATTAGCATGAAACTTTTAGAAAGTCTTATCATCTAGAAAGTCCTTTTAAGTATTTTATATTTATGTCGGAACCATGAAAAGGATTTTAATTCTCGGTATCCTTCTTACATTTTGTATCGAATCATTTTTTTTTTCAATATAATATTACCTGTGCTTTAGGTAAATGTAAGGTTCATCATACAAAGAAAAAAATAAATAGTCACATTTGTAAGTAGTAAAAAATATAAAATTTAAAGAATTTCTTGTGAGTACTCCATCGATTTCTTTTTTTATTTCGAACATAGAATAAGAAAAACGATAACTCACTTTGTAGATTTTCATTTTATTCATGCAAATACCAGAAGTATCTCGTCTTTCCAATGGATATCAAACTATTGAGACTGTTACTAAAAGACTACCCAGTGAAAAATATTTCTAAAAATAACGGAAGAGAACGCATTCATAAAAATGTAGAGACTTGTCTTTTACATGAAAAATGTGTTCTACAGCTTAGCGAACGTTTTCACAAACAAAAAGAAAAGTTCTAAGTCTAAAGGAACTCATTCTTTACTGCTTCACACTAGTACGGAATGCTTTCTTCTCAGTTCAAAAATCGTTCTCTATCTGGATAGAAAGCGTTCTGAACCGTTCCATGAATCAATAGAACGTGTCTCTGCCGATTCTATAGGGTGTTCCAAAAGTCACTTTACCAAGAAACAATTCAATATCTCCACTAAAAGTCCTAGCAAACGAGCTGATTTTTTTACCGATAATAGAGGCATGTTTTCACTCCAAGATGACATTGAAACAGTTAGGGTGACTCTTTGTTAAATACTATAATCGATCTCAACAAAGAAATTTTACTTTTTCACACATATGAAGAAAGTAACGTACAATGAAGAAGAGCCACTTTATCGCAATAAATTTTAACTAATCAAGTGAACTTGTGACTAACACGTGCTGTATATTCATATACTCGGGTGAACCAAAATGATTGCAACATCGAGTATTTTGCAAATATCTCAGCATGGATAAATCGTATAACCTTGGTCTTTTTTTAAAAGATGCGCCGTGAAAAGCTCTGCAAGAATTGTAAGAACAAATTCCTATTGACTTGCTCTGATAGTGTCTTCTATACTCAAAATGAACAGGTCACATGATAGCGCTATGTCCCCAACTGTCTTTAGCATAATAAAAATATTTCGAAAACATTTTTTGTTTTACAATAGGAATTTATTCACACAGCTGTTTTAGAACTTTTGACGGCGCATCTTCTGAAAAAAAATCAAGGTGTTATTATTTTTCCAAGCCGAGATATTTGCAAAAAATAAAATAGGCGAGTCATAATGATTGTGACATCTAGTATTCTGCCAATATCTCAACATAGATAAATCGTATAATCTTGATCTTTTTTTTGAAAGATGCCTCGTGGAAAACTCTACAAAAATTGTACGAACAAATTCCTATTGATTTGTTCTGGTAGTGTCTCCTATACTTAAAATGAACATGTAAACCTTTTGCTATATTTTGTCAAAAAAAGGGGAAAAATTTTACGAGATGTGACTTTGCCCTGAGGGGAGTACGGGGATCTTCGCGGTGCTACCCGCCGCCCCCCCTCGGTCATTACTTTTTACGAAAAAATCAGGTAATGTGAATAGCTGTTTCTTGCAAGTAAAGCACATACATTTGAGGTGCGGTTCAACGTACAATACCTAAATTTTGGTCAATTTTTTACTTTTTTTAGTGAAAATAGTCGTATAATTCAGAAAACAAAATCCTATATAGGAATTTCTATAATTTCGAAAATTTGTAATCGGAGGTTAGGTAGTTTTAGTTGGGACGTATACCGTTCGCGTTATGTCACACGTACCAAGCGTGACTGTATGTGTACTACTAATAGTCTACGGGTAGGCATGAGATTATGCGATACCCTTACATTGGAAATATTCCAATCATCAGTGACATACAAGTTTGCCAAATATACCCATTCTGTGTAAGAAAGAAAATTTTTCTTTCTGAAAAAGCTTAAGTACACATATGACACATGGCAAATTCTCATTGTGAGAGAATTCTTTTCTTTTTTTTTCGAAGTTGGAAACTATACGCTCGTGAAATATATAAATGAATAAGAATCATTCTGTTTCGATTAACTAAAAAGTATCAATGTCTAACAACAATTCATCATTATTTCTTACTCTACCAGTCGAACTTTTCCAACGTATTTTTGATTATCTCGATACACGTACAATACTACTCTCACTTGGTTATGTATGTACTCGACTACGAATAATTATAAACACTTATCAGAGACTTATAGTCGATTTGAGATGGATTTCGAAGTCTGATTTTTATCATATGTGCCACATTCTTCATCCTGAAAATGTTACGTCACTTTTTTTATCTGACGATGATGAGACACCAGGTCAACTTGAGCTGTTTCTCTCTTTGTTTGACATCTATCAATTTATTCGACTTCGATCACTAGCTGTTTTTTCAAACGATGATGATATTATAGATAAAATTCTAAATTATGCAAATCATTGTTCACTTATTTCACTATCAATTGAACGATCAATTCCTTCGAATCATCGAAGTACAATATTAAATCTTCTATCATCGACTATGTCACGATCAACTTTACGAAAATTCATATGTGCAGGTAATTTGTTATACGTCGACAGTTTTGAATGGCCTAAAGAATCCAATTTGAAACATCTGACAATCGATCATTGTACGCGCAAAGACTTTTGTACTATTCTTCGTCATCTTCTCCATCTTCAAACTATTGTACTACGTCGTTTCAATTTAGACATTCATACTGAATATGAATATCTTTCGACCACCTACCCGCAACTAACCTCATTAACAATGCAACAACTTTTCTTCTCAATGGATAAAATCGAGTCGTTTCTATACCTTACACCTTCCCTTGTTCATCTAAGACTTGAAGGTTGTGCAGATGATGCTATATTCAATGGTTCTAGATGGGAAACATTGATTCGAACAACATTATTGTCACTGAGTCAATTCGAATTTAGTTTTCGTTCACAAAACTGTCGTGTCGTTGAATTGAGTGCAACTCAATTTCGAACACCATTTTGGCTGAACGAAAAAAATTGGCCTGTTCATTGTATCTACGATTATCCGAAGGAAGAAATTCTTCTGTGTTCAACACCAGATGTTTTAACAGAACTTGAATATAATTTCGTCGGTCCAGTTGTTATTTCTAAGACAATTCAAAGTATTTCCGTAAGTACAAAAGTTGTCAGAAAACTATGAAAAAGAGTTATGGCATTTGTAATAAAACAAGCTAAATATATATTCTCTTTTCAGAATGAACAATCTAATCAATTCTTTTTTCGTCGAATAGCCGAACTTGAACTATCTGAATATGCATTGGATTCCTTCAATTATTTGTCGGAATTGGTCGATCTTTCTCAAGTCATAAAACTTCGAATTCTACTTTCAGATCGTGAAGAATACTTTCCAAAAACACAAGAAAAGTTGATCAATCTATTTAAAGAAACAAATCATATTCGTTCACTTGAAATATTTTTTGAGCCTACATTTACTATTGATTCTGTCTTATTGGAGAACCTTTGTTCACTGATACCGCATCATGTCAAACATTTGGATATCGAAGCAAAAACATTAACCGACCTATATTTGGTACTTGAACAATTGCAACACTTGTCGAGTATCACATTTCGAAGACTAACTTTGCCATTGTATTCACTAACTGAATGGGATACACTGATGCGACGACATGTAACATATCGATATCATGAAGGTTCTTTACATATTTGGCTTAATAAATGACTTATCAAACGAAACGAAGACTATAATTTCAATTAGGTGGAGGAATAAAAGCTGTTTGAAAATCTACATTATATGGAGTCATGTTTATTTCACACTGCACACACTCTGTAATCATCAATATTGAGAGAGAAATAGTACAGAATAGTGAAATCATTTTTGATACTTATTAAAAAAATAATTCATTTTCATTCAATTTTCTAAGGCCTTCTCCTTCCCATGATTTAACTGTAATTTTTCAATTTCGTTAGAAAAAAAGAAAAAATTATTTAAAACAATGACTTATTCAATGAATATGTTTTCATATTTTGCAATATTAAAACGATTTTCTATTGATATGTCTGACATAACATGATTTGACTTTTAAAAACAAAATATCAAAGAAATCAATGAATTTCAAAGCATAGATGCATCAAAAACAAAGCTTGTTAGCACTGTCTCTTTCGAGCTGTAACGTGAAATTCATAGAAATTCGTTCACCTTAGTAAACTAATAGAAAATACATGCGGTGAAAATATCTGGTTCATATAAATTGAAGAATAAATCAATTTAATCCATATTCGACATTCTCTTTGAAACACATGACTCCCTCCCCCCGACTTTCAATGAGTTTCATCCAAAAAAAAAACAAATCTTTTCTCAAATCGGTTCAATGTTGATGTACAAACTCTGCTCGAAGCAAATGAAAAACTTTACGGCATTCGTTTATCTATTTAAATTCAATTTTAATATAATGAGATTTTTTTTTTTCATTGATAATGTTCATATGATGAACATTTCGAGGCGATGTCAAAAAAGAATATTGAATACGAGGAGTTCATAGAAATACGATCGGTTTTTCCCTAGAAATAAATGACAAAAAAAAATGCAAATATTTGTAGTATCAAACTAATTCATTCATTTACATTTTGCCAATAAGATATTGAACGAAATGAAAATAACGATCATTTATTTTTGACGTCTTATTTTATCAATTTTTTTTTTCTACGAGAAACAATTTCAACTATTTCTATTAGCGAGATCGTAGACTAGTGAATTTATCTGTCGCAGGATTATTTCTCGTATCTTTGACTTTCTTCGTTTGTTTTTATCTTTTCATTGCTCGAAAAATATCTCTTACTATTAGTCAAGTGAAAATCTCATAACTTGTTTTTCTATAAAGCCAAAAAAGCCTTTCTTAAGAACAAAATGGCAGAGATGTTGAAAGTTCTTGACAAGAAAATCATGTCAAAATCATGTTAAAGGTACGGTTAGTGTTGCGAAATTTCAAAAAATGGACACATTTCTCAATCGTACTAAGAATTTTGACTTTTATATTTTCTACGAAATGGGGCGATATAGAAGTAAACACTTGACACGAAGATTGTACAGCTCTGCAAGAGCTTTCAGAATATCAACCAGATTTTTTTCAATCGCAATAACAATATCGAATGAAAATTTTAAAATATTGTCGCTATGTAATTTCATTAATTTTTGAATGTTTAATATGAAGAGGTTTGGAGCTTGAAAAATTTCAACTTAGTATTTTCAAGATTGCTCTTTTTCTAACTGAAATTGACTGTTATCGTGTTATCTAATTCTTTTGCGATGAATTGATCACACAGTGATTAGTTTTCGAACAATATTTGAAGCGTCTTATGTTTAACTATTTGTTTATAAGTTTTTCATCGATTATTAGTTAGCAGTTTTCGAAAAATTACTGTTCAAATTCAATAACATAATCAAGAATTCCCAAGAAGCAAAACAAATCATTGACGTCTCGAGCTTATTTAAGCAAAATGCTGCCGTTATCTATTCTTTCTTCTGTTTATTATCTTAAGCATTGCAGTTAGTTAGTCGGAATAATGAGAGTACAATATAAAGATCCTGAGGAATTGAGCAGAAAATTTATCAGCCGCTGTTAGCAATAATGAAAGAAAGAACTAGATACAAAAATAGAAACTACTATCGTTGAAAGCGCTCTGTATTTTTCCTGAAGCAGTTTTAATGCATGATTACTCGAAGCGTACAGCTACAACGATTTTTTTTTCTTTGTGTTTTTCTCATTCTGTTGTTTCTTTTTCTCGTCGGAGAAATGCGTTATGTAAACTACGCGACATCTTACCATTTTATTTTGTTCTCTACTGGTCGATAGAGTTTTATATGAAAACAAGAATGCACGATAGTCTTCTGTGTCTGCTTCGCCATCAAACATCAGATGAAGACTAAGTTATTTCATAATTTTTTGAGAGCTCGTTCTTCTACTTTGATGTAGTCGATAGACAAATCGCAACTATTTTCTTTCTCTTCTTATTGTATGAAAAAACTGAGACGAAGGCAATGGAATATTATTTTTCTTCATCATCACCGTCATTGCCAACAAAAAAGAACACTTTAGATACATTTTTTTCTAGTAAGAGTGATGCACGTGCAGTCTCATTTCTCGTTCACTAGTTACTAACAAATTTGTGCTGTTCTGTGTATGTGTGTTGATACGATATAAGTAAAATATTGATGGTGAGAACGAATTGTGTGAGTAATCAGTTATGATGAATCGAGATTTTATTTAAATTGATCGTTCTGTTAGAGTGATTATACATTTTGAAAGAAACCGTGACAACGATAGAATGTTTTGAATATTGATGCATCGACTCAATCATTTTCTCTGTATTAATTGACATTTTATTCATAAAACAACGTTTTTTTTTGTTACGGACATTTTCCCCATTACTCATATAAAAGCAAAGTAGTCGTGTATTTTTTTCGCGTCCCTATTACTAAGACCTTCACAGATGAAAGGCTTCTAAATGGAACCTTAGCAGGTAAAAATGATTCCACTTTTTTCGAATCAATTGCACTTGCAATGTCGCATAAGAGTCTATGAAGATTTTTCTCTCTATTCAAAAATATTTCGCTGAGGTCAACTTGACATTGAACATTGAAATTACGTCCTTATACTTGCATACTTTGCTAGAAATATTTGTCAATTCCACTGTGCTATTCTTCATCTTTCAGACCATAGAAACCAACTAAAAAAGCATCACTCTAAATAGAATATCAGAAGAATCTCTATTCAAAGTACACGTAGATGGACGAAAACTGTATACTTTTTTCTCAAAGTTCTAGTTTAAATTTAGAAAAAAAGAGGAGGCAATTGTTTACGTCTGAATTAAACATCATTGTGAATGACGTTTGATATTGAATAAAGCACAGATATTATTGCATTTTAGAAGTTTTTTTCTGTTTAGGTCGTGAATCATAAACATTTAAAGGATATGATATTTGAACAAATATCTATCATCTTTTGCTTCGATTATTATTTTGAAATGACATTACATTTGATAAGAAAAAAATTCCATCTTTATCTCTGATTCAACAACAAAAATTTCACTTATCTACATTATTCTAGCTGATTTTGTAGAGTTCTTTCGAGATATTCTCAGAGATAATTGATTTTGCACTCGATTTAGAATCGATATGAAACATATGTTAGATTTGAAGGATCATTGTATCAAATAAGAGCCCACGATATGTCTTTAATATCTCGCGTTACTTATACATGACAATTGAGCAAAAATAGATTCCTCAATGAATTTTTCTGATAACAATCGTTTTCGTAATTCCTCAAATATTGCCGAAAAAACTCTTCACTAATAATCTCATGGATTGTTTTTTATGATGAACACGTACTAACGTAAAAAATCTTTTCTTCACGCACATTAGTTTCAGATTTGAATCAGAATATTATGGTGGACAAGCTTATGTTAGATGATACTGGTGCTGCCCATGGCTCTCTTGAACCTGTCGATGGAACCACGCTACTCATGGATGAACCCCCACCTGCATATGAAAATCCGAAGATCGACTTTAGCAGTGGATGGAAAGATCGTGTCTTTGCTATCATCTTTTACATTCATCTAATTGGTGTAATCATTGTCGGATTAGTATTAGGCTTACCGGCCTTAATTGCATCTATCAAGGAAAATTCATGGAATCAACTCAAGGCAAATTTCTCTAATCAGATCAAGGCTAACTCATCCAATCAAGGGACGGAAAAATCATTTGATTTCAACATCAAGATATTCCTGTTTGCATTGGGTACTGCAGCAGCTCTCGGTATATTTGCATCATTCCTCACTTTCTTTCTTCTACAACAATGTGCTGGTCGAATTATCAAAGCTTCATTTATTATAACGACCATCATAGAAGTTCTATTGATTGTCGCTCTAGCTTTCGTATTCTGGCCTCTATGCTTTATACCTGGATTTTTTCTATTTTTCACACTGATTTACATTTCTTGTATTCGAAAGCGAATTGCATTTGCTGAAGCCCATTTAGGAGCAGGCTGTGCTGTATTACGTAGTCATCCTTCGTTGCTATTGATCGCCTTCATCATGCTTATCGTCGAATTGTTATGGTTCTTCTTCTGGTTTCTTATGGTATTAGGTATTCAACGTGCTTCAAACAATACGATTTTAATTTTTAATACTAATACAACAACGAATGTAAATAATGGAACAAAGTTTAATATGATCAATACAAAGTCTACACCGATCTATATAGTTTCTCCTATGACCACTAAAATACCGAAATTCACCGATACAGCAAGATATTCTATGGATAGAAACTCAAAATCGATCAATAGCACAATGAAAAGAACGAATGATGAAATTCAATGGTCCAATGCTACAGATGATTCGACATCTTCTAAACAGGGACAATCACGTCGTATTGTTTCTTATATCATTTTATTTCTTGTATTATTATCATGGTATTGGGGCGCAGCAACCTTTGGAAATATAACTCACTTCGTTACGGCATGTGCTGTTGGTCATTGGTGGTTTACTGGTGAAGGTAGTCGACAATATACCATTGGAGCGAGTATTAAGCGAGCATTTACTACTAATTTTGGAACCATCTGTCTCGGTTCTCTTCTTGAGGCTATTATCAAAGCTCTACGCGCTTGTATAGGCAAAGATCGTCGCAAGAATATTATTGCTGCTATTGCTGACTGTATTCTTCAAATACTTGAAAAACTTATCGGTTATCTCAATGAATGGGCATTTATTTATGCAGCTCTTACCGGTCAAACATTTGTTGAAGCTGGTCGAAGCTTTATTGAGTTGTTTAAAAAGCGTGGCTGGACAGCCATTATCAACGATGTGCTCGTTGGAACTACCATGATGATTGTCAATATTGCTATAGGCCTCACTTCTGCTCTAGCTGGCGGTCTCTTGATCTACTTTTTTATGTCGGATTCACCAGAGAAAATTATAACGATTATTATTGCATCTATCGTCAGCTTTATTATCAGTATATTGATGAGTGCAGTTATGGCATCAATTTTAAGTTCTTGTGTTCGCACAGTATTCGTCTGCTTTGCTCTCAATCCGGCAGCACTCGGTGCAACCCATCCTGATCATTTACAAGCTTTAACCAATGCTTGGCACAAATTTTATCCACAAGAATTTGCCACTAGTGGCTATGCTCAATATTTACCGAAGCCAACTATGACAAAAGACCTCTGAAAACTAATTTTTAATCTTTGCTTCATAGAATTAGAACGATTGTAGTGCATAGAAACTTCAACGTACAATGTCAAATCAACTAATAATATAAATAATTATATATTGGGGGAGAGTTATCGTTGGGTGTAGGTATGAATGTGGGTCTAGGTCTTCTGTGTGTAAAAACTTACACCCATACTCACACCCTCCGTTTTTTCTTATTTCATTCGCATTATCAGCATGACAACTAGATAAATAATGAGAAAAAGGATCAAACAGAAGATGTGTGTCCGGCAAAATTGAGGTTTAGGGAAAATTAAACATAATTATTAAAAGATTTTCAAATTTAAAACAATCCAAAAAAAGAATAAATAATTGATTTTCTATATTTAAATTAAGCTCAACTCAAGTTAAATTCAAATTTATCTAAGTATTCAAACTTAATAATTTACTCAGCATTTTTAATGCAAATCTAAACAATGTTTTGTAAGATGTAGAGTATGCCACTTTTTTCAATGCAAATCTCAATAAGCTTTAGGAAGATGTAAAGTTTCGATTGTAGTCTGATGAGGTCTAAGTAAATTTTGAAAGCCTTAAAAAAAGTCACGAATAATAGACGATATTTCTTGTTTGAATATGATTGATTTTTGATAGAACAATAAGATGGTTGTTTCTTTTTACGCTTCGCTTTAGCATATTATTGTTTATATGTGAAATGAAAAATCATTCGCAATTATATTTTTAAACAAGAATTAGTAATAATCGATTAGTAAAAAGAAAAGGAAATTTTTTTGTGAAACTAAAATAATTCGTCTTGTTCAATGATATTTGATGATTGTTTCTTCAAATATGTTGATGATTACATAGTCTTTTAAAAAAAATTATAGTTTTATTATTTTGTTATTAATGAATACGGTTTTTACCATTGTAATGGTTTATGTTGCCATTACGAATTCGAATTTTTTTACTTATGATTTTGTCTGGTGCTTCGTCGATCTATATAGTCAAAGAAGTGATGTTGCTAATCCTTTGTCCATTATAACTATTCCTTCGACATCTACAATAACGAAAAAGCTTTCGTTGCCTGTCTTTTAAAAAGAATAGATTAGTTAGTAAATAAGACTCGACAAGAGCCTATTTTTGTAAAGAACGCTAGAATATTATAAATAGGTATTCAAGTTATTATGTTTAACTCGTATTAAAACTTATAGAACATTAACAACTTTCGATAATGCTTAATTTTTAAACATACTATCCACGATATTGATATAAAATTAGGTTCTTTATACTATTAACAGTTTTACTTCACTGAAATTTGATTGTAATCATTATTGATCAATTCTGTATCAGATACGTTCTCAAATGACAATATGTGATGTTTTATTAACATACCGACATGTAATCGAATTTCATACGCTGAGTACGGTGAACGAAACTTCTCATTAACTTTTTGTATATCTCCATTTTCAATAATAACAGTCTAAAAAAAGATAGCTTCTCGAAAACTCTTTTAGCAATCATTACTTGATTGACGATCATGCTATTGTAAATTCGATCGAGTTCTTCATTGAACCCCACCACTTTTATTTCCTCCACTTAAATCGTATACTATTTCATCGAATACTTTGCAATTCGTACCAAAATGTCGGACTGAACTTTATATATTATTTTACATCGAATACGGAACCTACAATAGAGATAATAAATATTAATAGTACAAAATGTTTATAACTTCAATGTATTTTGGCTGAGACTGTTGATTTTTTTAAATGAGTTCTCTGGTGGTGGAAAATATTCATATATAGAAGCTATCAGTTAAAACATAGATAAAACAGAATATTGAACAATAGTTATTACTTTGAACGGTTCGTATAGATGAATTACTTGGTGTAATGGAATGTACATCAGATATTGTTGTTCTAGCTCCTTAATAACAGATTAAATATTCGATTTCGTTTGTTAATTTAGTTTTGTAGAGATTAACTCATTAGAATAAATAGAACCCTCATAATACTATTGTTTTGTTGCCCTAAATTATTAGGGTGTGGGTGGGTGTGAGTATGGATGGGTATGGGTGTAGATTGTCTGTTCACCCACACCTACACTCACACTCGCACCCACACTCCACACCCACACCCTCGATAGCGGTGGGAATGGAGGTTAGCGTAGCTAGGAATGAAGTAAAAAAGGCCACGCGCACACCCTCATTCTTATTAAGCCACCGATCAGTAGATAGTTCTACTAATAATATTTTTGAATTATATAGTAATTTTGTTCTTCGCAATACTTTCTTAATCTACATGATTTTTTCAGTATATCAGCAGGTATAAAATCGACCCTTTTTTAATGTATTTATTACGTGTTTGCTGACGAGATATTGAGAAAAAGAGAACAGGCACGACTCCTAGAAAGAGGAAAAAAGTAAGCTTGTATTTGCGCATCTATGAAGAAGAATCAGAAAACAAAATGCGAACGAAGTATATAAATGTCTTCTTATCAACGTATATGGCAATTATAGCATAATCTTATTGTTTGTGACTCGAAACACATCGGTTTTAGTTACTTTTTACAAATTTTTTTTGCACATTTTTTTAGATGCCGTCGGCTGATTCAAAAACTCCTAAAGTTGAAATTAAATATACACAAATTTTTATCAACAATGAATGGCATAAAGCAGCGAATGGTAGAACATTTGCAGTTATCAATCCAGCTACAGGCGAAGAAATTTGCCAAGTAGAAGAGGGCACTAGAGTATTACTGCATTTGTGAATGTTTTTTTCTATTTGATATTTCAGTATTGTTTTTGTAGGTTGATGTTGATAAAGCAGTTAAAGCGGCTCGTAAAGCTTTTGACATTGATTCACCTTGGCGTAAATTCGAGCCTGTTGCTCGTGGTAATTTGATGCGAAAATTTGCGTCGCTTCTTCGACGTGATATAGATTATTTATCTGTAAGATTTTTATTTATATTCTTGCTTAGTCATAGAAAAAAAATCCTTCTTTTTTGTTAGAAATTAGAAACTCTGAATAACGGTAAATCAATAGAAGATAGTAAAGGTGATATATTTGCATCAGCTGATTGTCTTGAATATTGTATGTATATCTAATTATTGATATTTGAAAGATAATATTTCGAGATTGCAGATGCTGGATGGGTTGATAAAATTACCGGTGAAACCATTCCTGGAGCACATGATCAGGTTATTTATACTCGTCATGAACCAATTGGCGTTTGTGGACAAATCATTCCATGGTTAGTTGCAATTTTGAATTGTATAGAGATAAAATATGTTTTTTTTGTAGGAATTATCCAGTATGTATTTTTCTCTTCTAAAATGGCGATAAAAGTCATTTCGCTATAATTTAGATTCTGATGATGACTTGGAAATTAGGTCCAGCTTTAGCTTGTGGTAAGTGCATATGTCAGTTTGTTTTTAATGCTTCTTCTTACCAATATATGAAACAGGTAATGTCATCATATTGAAACCAGCTGAACAAACACCACTTACTGCACTCTATTGTGCTGCTCTTATCAAAGAGGTCATTTTATCAATGGTTTTATTTAAAATATGAATCATATCTTTTCTTTTTTAATATTCTAGGCAGGCTTTCCACCAGGTGTTGTGAACATCGTTCCAGGTAAAACAAATAATATTATGATAAAAATTTTGATGACATAATTTAGGTGATGGACCTGAATGTGGCAATGCCATTGCTGCTCATGAAGATATTGATAAACTAGCTTTTACAGGTTCAGTTGAAGTAAGAATATTATACTTAAAATAAAAAAAACTCAAAGTAATACTCAATTTTCGATTGAAGGTTGGAAAGAAAGTTCAAGAAGCGGCAGCTAAATCAAATCTTAAACGTGTTTCACTTGAACTTGGTGAGTAGTATTCGACAGAGTTAGCATGAATTTCTTTTCTTTTCATTATAGGTGGTAAATCCCCATTGATCATTTGTGAAGATGCTGATCGTAAGCTTTAAGAAAATTTCCTAAACAATCAATTTCTGTGTTGTTTTCGTATATAATAAATAGTCGATTATGCTGTAAATATTGCTCATCAAGCTATATTTACCAATGCTTCACAATGTTGTATTGCTGCATCTCGTACATTTGTTCATGCAAAAATTTATGACGAATTTGTTGCTCGAAGTGTTGTATTAGCTAAAACCCGTGTTGTTGGTGATCCATTTGATCCTAGTACTGAACAAGGTCCACAGGTATGAAGTTGTATATTCTACAAACAAAAGAAATTAAATTTTGTCTCATCTTATAGATAAATGCTAGTCAATTTGAAAAGATTTTAAATTATATTGACTGTGGTAAAAAAGATGGTGCTAAATTAGAGTGTGGTGGTGAACGAGCTGGCAATAAAGGTTATTTTATTAAACCAACAGTCTTTAGTAATGTCAAAGATGATATGAAAGTTGCTCGTGAAGAAGTATGATGTTCTTTTTTTCCTTTGTAATGCTTTATAATAATGTCATTGTCTAGATCTTTGGTCCTGTAATGTCAGTATTAAAATTTGATTCATATGAAGAAGTTATTAAACGAGCTAATAATACAACTTTTGGTCTTGCTGCTGGTGTAATTACAAAAGATTGTAAGTTTTTGAGAGAAACAAATGAAATAATAATGATTATTTTCTAGTAACACGTGGTCTTACATTTGCTCAACAATTACAAGCTGGATCCGTTTGGGTAAATGATTATGCTGCAGTATGTAATCAAGCACCATTTGGTGGTTTTAAACAATCAGGCCATGGACGTGAATTAGGACGATATGGTCTTGAAGAATATTATGAAGTGAAAACAGTTGTAGTCAAACTTATTTAAGAAGAAAGACAAATCTCTAATCATAAACAGTTATTTTGAGCGCCTAGTTTAGTTCCCTAGTATTTATGGAATTCAAGCTGTTTCAATAAATGAAAAAAATTCATCGTTCGATTTAGTCTATTGGATATCTAAAGTTCAGCAATGATTCTTTGAACTAATTTAATGACATAGACAATGTTGCGTTTTAATAATCACAATCATAGTTTTTAGGCAAACACCAATGCCGAATATAACTCATACACGTGATCGTGAATAAATTGCATTTTATGATTACGAAAACGATATAAAAGTAAAATGCAATACAAAAATCAACTGAATATTGGAAGAAGGCAAATTATGATCATTCTTTTTTTCTATTTTGTTCAAATCATAATTACTGATTATACATAGTATCTCAACAGTTTATCCGAAAAATTTACGTGAATAACTCTGAAATAGTTGAAACACTTTCTGTATATAGTGGCTATCAAAGTTATTCAACTTGCAAATAGGTTATTTCTTTGCTTTATTTGTATCGCATAATCTACATTAGCTGTAACTATCGGGTTTTCATCATAATATACGCAACTCTACTTAGTATATCTATGGAATTTTTCAGACTAATCCACATTATTGTTATGACTGTATTAGCAACAAAAAAAAAACTAGATGCTTTTTTTTATTCTTTCAAAATTATTCAAGCACTTGTTATTTAATCATCTCTACAAGCGCATCTCAATACAAAATTTTCTTCAAGACATATCGTTTGAAAAAAGCAAGCTGCCCTCTACACGATGATTTACTTTTTGTCGTATTGATTTACAAATAACTGTCGAAAATGAATATTCTCGAGACCAGTACAGGTAGATAGCCACTGTGTTCTGCTAATATACGACCAATTTCAATACACAACACATAATTAAAAACAATATGAAAAACTGCATTAGATATGCTATTTGTTTGAATGTTGCAGGCAATAAAGTTGGATGGACCAATCTTAATGTTTATTCTAACAGTGGCATAGTCCTTCAAGTATTTTCTCTATTATGCATAATAAATTTGGTAAAAGTTTTAAAATATATGCGAATTCCTAGTTAATCATGTTCTCTAAAAAAACCTAAAGCATGAACTCAAAAGCAGTTGCAGTTTTAAGATTCAAAAATGATTATTTCAGGAACTATAATATGAATAGAACATCAACCATACCTCCAACAGAAACATGAGCCCAAATTTCGCCAGGACAAAAAACCAATAACTAACGAGAGAACCTGGGTGTGGGTGTGCGAGGAGTGTGAGTGTCTGAATATAGATGACAGGAATACCCACACCCCCACACTCACACCCTAGAAGTGAACATTTTTGAAACTAGCGGCTGCAATGAGTGACATAATATCAATTATTCATAAGCATGACATAACTCATTATTTACTCAATTTAACATTTCTATATTCATTTCATTTGTGTAAGATATGAAAGACAAGAATATTCAAGAAAAGTAATGACACATAATTGAATATGTAAAAATAATTCTATTGAGTAATTCTCGTTCGTATACTCAACAAATCATATGAAATTCTTCCTTCATTGAAAGTAAGATGCATTGTATTCTATGTTCAAGCAGAGTTTTTTTTACAAGAGAGTAATTAATGAAAGAGAAAACTAATTTTTTTTTCATGTGACGAAGAAACTTTTCTCATTTTTCAAACTGAAAATCAATTGGAAATAGTATGATAACTGATTGCAATAGAAGTTACACGTCTAATATTTAAGAGAGAAGAGTGTGGATATAGCTGTGATGTGTGGATGTGGGTGAGGGTGTGGGTGTCGATGTGCGTGTGGATAAAATGAATTTTGGTTGCTCATTTTACATCCACACCCTTCTCCCTCAAAATGTCTAGCATATATCAATATCATACTGTTGAAAAAAAGCCATAAGATCTGGCTGTGTGATCCATTGTAAAACAAGTGTTCTACTAAGGACTATCTATTACAATAGTACCAGACTAAAATAAATCGTTGTTGGTCAAAATGTCCAAACGAAAATCTGAAATATGTACCTGCAAAAGTAAAAAAAAGTTTATGAATGGGACCATATTGCAAATCAAGATGTGTTGTCTGTTATACATTGAGATGCAGTTGATGGCCTTTCTTAAGTTTATATGCTTGAGAACCACCTATTTTTTGCTGTTATTTGTAAGCGATGAAAAGAACGATATCGTTTTAGAAAAGCTTTATCATCAAAGGCATTTCTTATGAGAAAAATGATTGAAAATGTATCAGTCATGTCATTAAACAATTCGTTAACATTAATACACCATAAATACTCGAGTGCTCATTTGATATCTTCGTTGTTAACTTCATAGGAATCTTCGATCAGTTATAAATTATAATGTTGAAAAAATAAACTCAAAAAAAAATGGCGAACTCCATCATTTTTCAGGTGAAGAAGTTAAAATGTTGAAATTTGTGTTGTAAAGAATTTTGCTATGTCCAAGAGAAGAAGATCTTTGTTTTCTATTTCTTCTAAATGTGAACAAAGGAAATATCAAATTATGCTGCTTTATAGTACTCTTCGTGGGCTATTATCAACCACAATATAAAACAATTTGAAGAGAACATGTGTATAAGATATTACCTATAGAAAAGAGTGTGCAAGTTTTTTTTTGAACACAGCTGCACGTGTTCTGTTTCCTAATAATCTATTTGATCTATTTAGATCATTTTTCTTACTGTCATTGTTATTAAAAAAAATACGCAGCTAATAAATGACAATGCATAGATAAAGAATAATTTTAAATTTAAAAGGTGTGAGAAACGCAGATACTTATCATTGCTCGACCATTAACAATAAAAACAAACGAAGCTATCAAAATGATATTACAATACTTCTGGTGCTTATTTGCGTAAGTATTAAAGATAAAGTTAAACTGAGGAGATAGGTTCAGTGTAAAACTTATGCATTCCATCTCTTTTGCCATGAAAGTAATTATTAATAATAGCTTCTGATCAAAATATAACTTATGAAAAAGCCATATCTTATGGAAGTACGCAATTCATATTCTACTTTATTTTTAGAATAATCACGATAAATAATGGCAAGTTTAGGACAAATTTTTAAATATATAAATTATATTTTTTTTAATTTGTCTCTTTTTTAGGTCAATCTGTTTATAAACAATCATATGACTGTAAGTGGACTGAAATTTGCCGCATGTCTGTATCACTAAATATTTTAAAATTTTTTGATGATTTCGATCAACATTATAAATCTGCGGAGACCAACACCTGAATCTAAATCAATAACATAACATCCTACACATTTTTGTTTAACATTTACATTTTCTTATAGGAATAAATTTTCCCACATTTTCCAGGTGTTACACAGCAACAGTATTCCAAATAGGCTCTGGAATGTCATGAGATATATTCTTAAATGAGGATATATTTCCCACATCTGAATTTTGACTCAAACTGAGAAAATTTTAAAAAATAACAATAACAAAAGATTAAAAAGACTACTGTAAATGAAAAATTAAAAGATTTTATGAACTATCCATCGTATCAATTCAGTGCTGAGATTTGTCTTTTGTTTTGGAAAAAGAACTAAATTAATATATTTTTATTGAAATTCCAGGTCCTGGCAATCTTAAATGGAGTACAACAGGAACGACAATTATTGGCAATGGTTATGGTTCAGCTTCAGATCAATTAACATTTCCTTCAGGTTTATTGATCGAACCAAAAACACAAATATTATATGTTGCTGATATTTTTAATAACCGTGTTCAAAAACGTTATCCAAATGGTGAGGTGCAAACTGCGGCAGGTCGAGCCAATTGCACCCCTGGAACAACTCCAGATGCACTATCGAATCCAGTAGATGTCTTTGCAGATGAAAATGAAAATGTTTTCGTTACTGATTGGAACAATCACCGAGTTCAATTTTGGCCAAAAGATGCCAAAAGTGGAAAAACAGTCGCTGGAAATGGGACTCAAGGTTCAGCATTAAATGAATTGAGTTATCCAAGTAGAATTTTACTTGATTCAAAGAAAAATGTCATCGTTGCTGATACCCAAAATGAACGTATAACAAAATGGCCATTTTCATTTGATCCAACAACATCTGTTGGCACAATCATGGCCGTAAGTTATTGATTATAACTCTTTTGAATAATTCAAAGGTAATTTGATTGCTGTAATTGTCTGTATTTTTGTGTGAGATTATTTTATTATCAAAAACTTTCATCAACATACAAACTATTAAAGTTTATTACAAATTTCAATATTCATGTGAACGAATGAAAATGAAGGCGTAAATAAAATTAAGGACAGGAAACTAAACTAACGGATACAGGGGTCGACTAATAAACTATGCTGAGCTTTTTCTTTATGTGCTGAATGAATATATTTGACCTTTATATTTATTCTAGGGTGGTAATGGTGCGGGTCTCAATCCATATCAACTAAATAATCCATTAGGTTTATATTTAGATGAACCAAATAATATCTTTTACATATCGAATGAACAATCCCATTCAATAACACAATGGATTATTGGAGATTATGAAAATCGTAATATATATGCTGGTATACCTGGACGACCTGGTAATAGTTCCGCACAACTATTTTATCCACAAGGTGTAACTCTTGACCAATATGGTAATTTATATGTTGCTGATACCTCTAATCATCGAATCCAAATGTTTTGTCCAAATTCTGTATTTGGTATAACAATTGCAGGCATTGGTCATCGTGGCAATAACAGCAATGAATTAAATTACCCATATGATATTGCATTTGATTCAGACCTTAATTTATATGTTTCGGATACATTTAATTACCGTATACAAAAGTTTGAAAGAATTCACTGAAAAAAAATGTTCGATGTATTTTCAAATAGTTTGTTCTCATAAAATGTAATCATTTCAAGAATAAAATACCTATCGAGCTGAAACACGAATTATTTCTTTTCGGCATACATTTAATGGAATATCTAAAAATATAGCAATCTATATCTAAATTATAGCAATCAATATCTAATTTAATACAGTAGTATCTATTCCGGTGAAAGGATACTAAAAGAAAACGTTTTATCTAATTTTTTAATTAAACATCTTTTAAATCAATTAAATTGCTGAAATAAAAAATGTTCTATCTTTTAATTTAATATATTATCAATTTTAACAAATGACTATCAATCAATTTATCGAATTATCTAATTGATTTGAACGTAATCTATAATTGATTAGTACTTATCAATTAATTGAAAGAGTATATATGAGCTAGAAATGACGATAAGTGATAAGAAAAAAGTTAGTTTAAAAAATATAAAAAAATATACTATTAAAAAAATGGCAGCAGCATTATCAGATAATGATAAAACAGATTCAATAGACTCTGTTGAAGCTAAAAAAGCATTAATTGTGCAATCGTTTTCTTTTTTTTGCTGTGCTATTTTTGTAAATAATTGATAATTGTATCTTTATTTTTTTCTATTACTTTAATTATTAATTAGATATAACTTTGTGTTGTTAGGTAATGTTATTTAATAAATTAGATATAAATAAATTTTAAAATTAGATATATTATTTTCTTAATTAGATATAAAAGCATCCTATATTAGATATAGATTTATTTTAAAATTAGATACAGATTGCTATATTTTTAGGTATTAGTTTATATTTACCCCTTTCTTTTCTATCTCTTCATTGCTCTACTATTAACAATAAAAAACGAAGCTATAAAAAAATTTTATAATACTTCTTGTGCTTATTTGCGTAAGTATTAAAGATAAAGTTAGACTGAAGAAATGAGTCCAAAGTGGAATTTCGACATTCCGTCTCTTTCATCCAACAGTAACTATGAATAAAAGATTCAGATCAAAATACAACTTATGAAAAAGCTTTATCTAATAGAAGTATATAATTAATATTCTATTTTATTTTTAGAATAATCGCGACAAATAATAACAAGTTTATGACAAATTTTCAAAAGTAGCAACTACATCTCTCTTTAATTTGTTTCTCTTTTAGGTCAATCTGTGTATAAACAATCAAGCGACTGTAAGTGTACTGAAGTTTGCTGCAAGTCTGTATCACTAAATATTTTAAAATTTTATAATTACTTCAATCAATACAATCAGAATCTGAATTAATAACATAGAGTCCTATTATTCTTTGTTTAACACTTACATTTACGTTTTTTTTAATAGGAATAGATTTTCTCATATTTTCTCATTGTCTCGCAGCATACGTATTCCAAATGGATTCTGGAATATTACGGGCGAATTCTGTAATGAGAAAACTTTTCCCACAGATGCAATTTGACACAGACTGAGAAAATTTTAATCAGAATTGAGATTTGTCTTTTGTCTTGAGAAAAAAAAATAATTCTTATATTTTTATTTTAATGTCAGGTTTAAGCAAACTTAAATGGAGTACAATAGGAACGACAATTATTGGCAACGGTTATGGTTCAGCTTTATTATCGATGATTTAATCCAGTTTCATAAGATTCGAATATATTCTTGAAACAGGTTCTTCCTAACGAAAAAAAGAAAGTTTTGAGAATTTTGAGAAACTACCTATATAATCTCTTTGAAATATCCAATGAAATTTTTGATCATTTTGCCGCAGGGCATCCGCTAGACTCGCGCAAATCACATTACGTTCTGTGACAGAGAACATTTTCGATAATAATGACTATTGATGGAAATCAAATTCACAGTAAGGTCAACGTAAAGGATAGGCCGCTGATGAGCGGTTATTGCATTCATTGACTAGGTTAATTTGCTCGTTAAGAAAATAGTCCATAATGATGTACTATTGAAATCTGAATATGTCTTGCGACGTCGGTGCAATTTCCATCTGAGAGAGACTTTTCTGATGTCACATTATGTAGACTTCAGAACAATTCAACTGCCAGTTTTTCATCGTTTATCGTTTCACTGCGAAGCTTTTGGCCTCTTGATACTCATACAGTTTCTTCTGATAATAACAGGGAGCACTCCGGGAAAACTTGTTAGGTGGTAGTTCGTACATCTCTATTATCTTTCTTCTTGTATATGTGTTCTTGTTATTTTCCCTTTCCGTTCTCTTTTCATCTTTTCTTCTTACACATGTCACATATATTAGGATTTTTCCATTCCTGTTTATGACATATGTTTGATCTTTTCCTTTCTTTCTCTATGCGTTGTCTTTTCATGTGTATTATGTCTGAAGAGACTTATCCTCATCATCCGTTGGGCACTTCCTAAAGATGTGTGATCCACTATTCTATATAAAGCCTGTGATTTGCATAAATAAACAGAAGTGTGATACGAACACATTCTTATCTCATGATCATCCAACCGTCGATCTAGAGTTAGCCACCTAACACACTAATAAAGATGTTTGATGTTTATTGTGAAATCATCAGTCATTTGCAGAAACTATACGGTTAGTTGCAGATTTCTAATAGAGAATGTTACTCTACAGCCATCTACATGTCAAGTAAAATATTCTATATTTGTTTTAAGTTTGCTGACAATACGTAAATAAGAATAAAGACGTATTGATTTTCGTCCATGTAGCTACTTCGATTCGCTAACTTGGCGGCTTCATTGTCAATCACGAAAAACAGGTTGCGAACGACAGTTTTGACACCCTCAAAAGGTGCTGCTAGTTGCATTGTTGTACCATTCGACCGAGTTACTTCGATACGTTCAATAGGTTTGCCTGCGGTATACGAGCCACGATCGACTACACTCTAAAAAAAAACAGTTTCTCAGAAACCGAAACCCCTTCGGAAACCCTTTCGAAAACCCATGAAGAGGTATCCAAAAAAGTTTCCGGACTCCCGTTAAGTTTTTGAAAATACCTTCTGGGTTTCCAAGCATCCAGAAACCTATAGGTTTTCAAAAGATAGGTCCAGAAACCCTCAACTGTACTCTTAGAAACCCTGGTGCTATTTTCGAAAACCGCTTTTGATTCAAAGATCTTCTCGAAAACTTTTGCGTTTCCGATATTTTTTCTATCGAAAACCTTTTTGGATTTAAGAACACCGGAAACGGTGAAAACGTTTTCAAGAAATCAAGCATGGTTTCCGAACATATCTTCAAAACTCTGACGGGTTTTCGAATCTTGACAAAACTCTTGCGTTTCCGAGAAAAAGTTTCGAAAACTCATGCAGCATCCTGAACCACCGAAATAGCATTAGGATATCTTATTTTTGATTCTCATGTTCCCATTTTTATTTTAGAGATTTAGAAATTGCTCGGCACGCACGACATAAACCTTATTCAATTTATGGGGATTATTGTGTAAAATCATTAAAACTCTGAGAATTCAAAAAAATACTTTGTTCCCGAGAAAACCTCGACTCGTTTTTGCATCTTTCAGTACTTAAAAAGTTGAATGGATTATGACAAGTTTTGCTGGGAGGATCCAAGAGCTACACTAAATCGTCGGATCATTCAAACAATGTCGTCTTTCTCCTTCTTCATTCATTTATTTTTTATCCAAATACAAGCATTATGATCCTTATCAAATGATTGCAATGAATATAGTGCAAGTTTCGGCCGTTTGAGGGTGTGGGTGTGGATAAAATGAATTTTGGTTGCTCACTTTACTCCCACAGCCACACCCCACCCCCAACACACCCACAGACCCACACCCCACATCCACACCCTTATCTACTGCATTGATTCAGGGATGTGCATATGGGTATAGGTATATCGATATTCCACACCCAAACCCACACTCCCTATGTATTCCAAGTTAACAATGTAATAGCATATGAAAGCAATACCGTTCAATGGCTAGTTATAATATCTTGATAGAAAAAGAAGTGCTCTATAGCAAAACAAGTATTGCCAATGGATCCGACATGATCGAAAACATCATTAATAATAATTTGAAAAATATTTTGCACCAAGTGAAATTGGCAAAAAAAATCAGTCGAATGCCGTTAGCATTTGACTCATAACTTTTAAACAAATTGAGATAAAAGTTTCGATCTTTCGTAGATTTGTAGCTCGTTAGCTGGTGATTCTAGTTCATTCATCAAACTTTAAGATTTATTCTATCTGCATAGAGCAACAGTCTACTCTTTCAAGATAAGCATGGATCACTACTTTTTTGTGAGATAAATCTCAGCAATTTTATGTGAGTCGATGCAGTGGATAAGCCTCTTTCCAACGGTGAAAATCGTAGCTCTCTATCTTGTTCTTATCAAAAGTTATTCAAAAAATGCTCACCCACCTTTTTTTGAAATGGGCAGTAGCTCTAATCAAGTCCTCAGAATGATGAAAGGCTGAACTATTATTGTTAATCAATAAGATTGAAATTGTCACAACTCTTTTTAAACTTTGTGCATACGATCATCGTCAGAATCATTTCACTTTTGATTATTTATAAAGAAATATTGAGAATCTTCCGTATCGAGAATAAGTAACCCCTAGAGAAACAACAACATTCTGTTTTATGAAACTCAAAGCACCTAAATGCTGAAGATGATCATATGCGGAAAGTTGCAAACAAGTTGTACCAATTTCTATCTTATTCATGAATATTAATAATAGTTAAGTCTTCGATCCTTCTTAAGAGTCCATTAGAGCTAATGTCAGCGCCATAATTAAAAAGGGGTAGGTTTTACATAGAATTGAAGTCCCTCTGTCATAAACACATGTCAAAATCAAAATTATATGGAAACAGAACATCATTTTGAAGCATTTATTTGAAGGTAACGAGTTTTTGAAATAATTATATCTTACTTGCTATCTGACAAAAAAACGTCCGAACTCGTTCCTCTATCGATTGCTGACATTAGTTTCGGATTGATAATTGATTGAAATATTTTATGATTAAAGCAACGAGAGCAAAAAAGCTTGACAAAAAAAAAGTCTTTCAACAGCGATATATTTTGAATCTATTTGTGTCATTAGGCTTAAACAAATAATGTATATTGCTCTGTCTAAGTCAAAAATGCAGACTTGTAGAGAATCGAACAAGAAATCTATCACAAAACAAAAAGATTGTCCAGTTATATTGAAAGACTACTGAAAAATATACAAAACACTGTAAGGTTCATTTTTTATGAGTTACTCGTTAGTATTCATTATGATTTGACAAGGATATTATGATGTTAACAATATATTCTATAAAATATCAGTCATAAAATATTACTTCATAAGTGGATTTCTTATATCAATATAATCCAGAAAAGCCTTTTCATTCTCTTATTTTACTTGATTTTACGTAATATAAGTAATAACACTTATGTTTCTAGTTTTTATCATTTGGCCTATAATCAATGTCTGTGACATATGTGTATCATAACCTATTATGATGCTATGTTCAGATAGTGTCTAACTTGTGATTTATTGTTTAGTGATTTCTTCATTTTCTAATCATAGAAACTATTTTTCTATACAAAATAAAAAAGTGTGAAAGCAGTTCTCTTGTTATTACTCGTTTTTTTAAAAATTTATACTTGAATAAAATGTTACAAAATATATTAATTTAAGTTAATCAAACGAGAATTGATCCCATATCGAGCTGATTTCAGTTGGACGTTGGACCAGTACTAGCACAGTAAGTACAAGTACAAATACGTTTTACTTAACAATTGCATTTCGTACTTTTACTTAAGCACATTTATTTAAGTACAAATGTACTCAGTACCGATACTGAGTACTAATGTACTTAAGTAAATTGTACTGTAGTGCCGGTACTGAGTACATTTGTACTTAGTACAATGTACCTCAGTACAATGAACTTAAGTACAATGTACTTGAGTAAAAGTACATATTTTTGCTTTGATTCGTATTTTTTTATCAACGTTAATCATTTTCTGAGTCTAACGACATATGTAGTAGCAAAAACATAAAAAGCTTTTATCCACTCTACGATATTTTGATGTGTGTTGATATTAAAATCGAGATAATTTGTAAGTTTGAAACTTTAGCGCGTATGTGCTAATGTTACCTTTTTGGTCAACCACTATCGCTCACACACGCACATTTCCATCTCACTCTGCCCCATGACCTGAAGTTTTAAGCTTACAAATTATCTCGATTTTAATATGAATACACATCCAAATATTGTAGAGTAGTTAAAAGCTTTCCATCCTTTTGCTACTACATATGTTGTTGGACTCGAAAAATAATTGATATTGATAAAAAAAAATGCAAATCAAAGTAAAATATGTACTTTTACTTAAGTACATTGTATTTAAGTCTGTTGTACTTATGTAAATTGTAATAAGTACAAATCTACTGTAGTACCGGTACTGCGTATATTTGTACTTAAGTAAAAGTACTTAAGTACAATTACAAAGTACAATATTTAAGTAAAAAGTATTTGTACTTTTACTACAAAAAATACACTTGTACTTAAGACTTCGACATACTTAGTACAAAAAGTACCAAGTATTGTACTAATTATCCAATATCTGATTTTAGTGGTCTTTTATTGTGCATGTTTCATTGCTTATGATCTTGTTACGTGTGTATTTATTCCATTGATAACCATGCAGCGACAATAAATGGTTGATAGATGAATTTTTTATTCCATTAAAGATAGGATAATGTAATTCAGACGTACTACTTTATTGAAGTTACCTTACTATGTTACCATGTATTGACACCTCACTACTAACAGCATCTAATACTTCTACTTTGTAAGTTTAACGAATAAAGTTACCAAATATCAAAGATGCTGCTTATGAAATCAAACTATTGGACATTTTTATCCTCAACATTTCCAATTAAGTTATTCTGTGAAATGGAAGAATATCTATATTGTTGTATTCATTTTGAGTGCAAGAATTAAAACGATGAATGATAAAATTTATATAATCAATTTAAATACCTTGAAAAAAATTTATAGTAAACGCATATTAATCAATTTTCTGATTTCATTTCTGTTGCAACTGAGAAATACAGCCCTTGTAAACATTTTAAAGCATCTATTACTGTATTTTCCAATCGAGTTGAAAGTATTTTAGCATAGGATTGTGTGGGAATGTCGGTGAAGAGGATGGCAACACCCACTCTCATCCACACCCTCAAAAAATTAATTCCGCTAAAACCTTGCATGCACAATAAGTCCAGATGTCATTTCGTGCTTTCTTGCCTTTTTCAAAGATTAAACCGTCTTTTCATTCTGAGACTGAAGTTCTGACCGAATTAATTATTTGACGAACTCTTGCCGGAGACCACGGCGAAATTTGCGAAGACAAATGAAACTTGATGAATGATTTTGTGACATTCATAGATCGAGTCAGTTTTTTATGCTGATTTCAAATATATCATTTATTTTTATAGAACTTCAAACTATTCATACACAAATCGATCAAATATGTATCAAAAAAGAGTAATTTTGGGTTCTCTTGGGCATTTCACGACTGAGCGAAGTATCTTACCCACAAATTAACCTAAATGGAATACTATCATTTCATAGAGCTTCAAAATGGCTATCGAAATGTATATAATTCAAATTGAATTGATGCTTTCATAGTACCCCAGGAGGGTAATTTTGTCATTGATATCCTCATAATTATATACACGTGTACAATGTCATGTAGAGAAAACAGTGAAAGAGGAATGTTTTATCATACTCTTTTATGCCGTTCGACAGTACAAAGAATGAGCATTAATTTTGTATAGAACTCAAATAAAACAATGCTGAAAACGGAAGAAAACCATTTCATAATAATGCTGCATTCCACAGCAGTATATCAGACAAATAATATCATGTTTTACGTCAGGTATGCGCAGCTGGAATGCGAGTTAACTGACTACTTTGAACGCACATCGACTCCTGACGTCCAATTTGACGAATGGGAACATATGAAACTCGATTTCATTGCTGAACGACCGCCTTCTTTAATTTTTTTACTTTTTTTTACAGGGGTATGCCTTTTCACTTATAAATTTTTATATTTATAATTTCTAAAAATTTGATCATTCGCTTTTCTGCTTTTTTGACATGTGTATGCCTTTTGGTTTATTAATTTATAATTTATAAAAATTTAATCTGTCCGTTTGTCTTTGCTTCAATTGGTGTTCGCTGTTTCAATGATAAATTCTCTTGAATCAGGTGAAAAATATGTTATTTCGCTTTTATGCTATTATAAGTTAGAAGCTCTTTTTTTTTTATTTTCCATTTATAGTTGAACCGGAATTAGGTATATATCGTATCAATCAGTATTCATATGAAGGAATATGAATTAGAACATTTGCATTGACTTAATATTCATGAGAAAATATCTAATGTATTTTTGTCAAATCGCTCCAATATCAAGTTATATCATCAAAACAAAACGCAGTATACATCTACAGTTGATTCAGAATTTCTATGTGTAATGAATATTTTATTATTACGGAAAGTTCATATAGAAGTCGTAGTCCTCTGAAATTTTATGTCGCTTGATAGTTGTGAAACTGGAGAACATATAGAAGCATATAATGAAGAACAAGCTTTCAGTGCAATCCCTACAGAAGTTAAATATTAAACACAATTGAGCTACGGTAATTATTTTGAGAACCTAAGCGGAAAACCTCATCAGCTTAGTGACAGATCGTTATGACACCAGAATTCAGCATATCGGAAAATTTTCTAAGCAACTTCTGGCATTAAAATTTCTGTTACTAGGTTAAAAGTGCATCGGCATCGTTGCAGCGATTTCCGAAACAAGCCGGAAAGATGGGAGCAATTGTTTCATCGTATGTTTCAATCAAGAGAAAAACAACCGAGACTTCTGTTCTGAAGTCTTATAGTTCGCTGTTTCCCCCTCGACTTCAACATTCATCGATAATCATGCTTCACAAAAGCATTTTATCAGTGATACTTACAATTTATAAGTAAGTATACCGTAAACCGATCTTCTTAAATGAAATTCTACGGAATGTAGTAAAGATGCCGGTTTTTATCCATTTATTGCCGTATACTACGGACCGTTTCGTCTGATTGAGGTACTGTACAAGTTTCTTCATTCAGATATTACTTTTTCTGCGAATTTTGTGTAAAATATCCTTTTCTTTTGTGTCCTTCCACTAGTTTTATTTTTGATGCTGGCTTCCACATGCGATCGTTAGTTTTATTTTCCAACCTTAAGAAAATTTTTTTCCTTTTTCCTTCTTTGCTAGAGAGTTATTTTTTTTTTCTAACTCTTGAACGTCTCTGCTTGCGATTTCTTGTTCATCTCCGTATATATATATATATATAGTTGTCTTTTGGTTTAAATAAACAGTGTAAGTATGTGTGTGCGTCTAGTTAATATACTTCGGCTATTAGATAGCTAATCTTATGTAATAGATTTCAAAACATTTTGAGAAAATTTTCATCATTTTCTTTATTATGCATTTATCGTGTTCGAATCAATAATTTTTCTACATTATGGGTGTGAATGTGTGTCGGTTTGCAGCTTTGACGTGAGTGACGAGAAGACAAACACCTACACACATCAATCCACAAGGTCTGTTTGAAATACATAGAAGCTAAATCATGTAGCTACTGTACGTAAGGTGGTTATTGAATGCCGTGGATACAGCTAATCGACATAGTGTTGGACAGTGAATTTTTGAATATAATTTCAGACGAAAAGTAGATTTTTTTTATGAAAGTGTGTTTATCATATACTTATAACGAAAGTATTTTTGTTTTCTACAGAAATAAATTAGTTTCACTATGGTATTTGTGCTAAGTTGTTCAAAAATCGTTTAAGCAAGGGTTTGGTTCATTAACCTTGAAACTTAAAAAACTTTTTAAAAATTCTTGCTGAGCGAGTTACCAACTGCTCAGTGCGTTACTTGTTAATAGGCTAAGTACATTTATTTTCAAACAAAAAACCAGACAAGAAGCTGCAATAACACAATGAATGTTATTTCTAATGTGAAATTGATCTTTTATAAAGTTTAATTACATATAAATAAAACTGATTTTTAGTGAATGACAAGCATCACATTTTTATTATACAGTTTTCTTAAACTAAATTCATTTTCGATGTCACATTCTATTATGTTTACCTTCATTTGTCATGCTATTTGCGTTACTAATTAATAACGCTGTTTTTTTTTGTTTGTTTTTAATATTATCAAAAATAGAAACAGTTTGTTGAAGAAATTAAAACATCATTTTCTTATAAATTTCTTGTCAAAAATAAATCATGCGTTATTCTTCATTTTCTTGAGATTTTATAAAGAACTTAATACAAGTTGTGAAATTTGTTTCATAGCAGATACGGTGAATAATATTGCATCTTGTCGTTTTCAGATATTCATTATTCATATGTCATCAGCATCTTCAGCAAGCGATACAATCGCTGTAATGAAGGCAACACAAAAATATTTATATCAATTTGCTTGTCCGATTTTAATGCTTTTCGGTACGATCGGTTGCATATTAAATTTAATTATATTTACTGAAAAAGCTTTACGAAAAAATCCATGCTCAATCTATTTTATTGCATATAATATGGCTAATTTTCTATACATTTATTCTTCATTATTAGCTTTAACACTAAGCGTTGGATATAGCATTGATGTTAGTATATATAACCTAATTGTCTGTCGTCTACGTATTTATACCGTTTCTTTATTCAATACTTTAAGTCCATTTTATTTAATTTTGGCTTCTGTTGATCGAGTTTTTATTACTTCATCAAATGCTCTTA
>CAJNOP010000625.1:47078-94004 GCA_905250075.1 Rotaria sp. Silwood1 | reverse complement strand
TTTGGCTTCTGTTGATCGAGTTTTTATTACTTCATCAAATGCTCTTATACGACAACGAAGTACTTGCCGTTTTGCTTATTTATGTATTATTATTGGAACATTATTTTGGGCATTGTTTCATAGTCATGCATTAATCGCCTCGAATATTAAACAAATTGCTCCTAGTTCTTTTCTTTGTTATTTTCAACAAGGTATTCATCTTGTTTTCGTTAGTTATTACTCCGTCATTAAAGAAACTTTGGCACTTTTATTAATGATAATATTTGGATTGTGGTCTATAAATAATATTCGAAATTTACGTCATATTAGAGTAGTTTCTAATCTATCTGTAAGTCTAACTAATGCAGAAAGAAGTTCGCATTCAACTTCTTCAAAAGATCGACAACTTATTTTCATGTTACTTATGGATATCATTATCTGTGCTTCATTTAGTTTTGCGTTTGCAATTTTCCTCATATATCAACAAATAACACAAAATTATATAAAAAGTCGTGAGCAAATACAGATTGAAAATATTGTTAGAAATCTATGTCTATTTTGTTCTGGTACTCCATTCTGTACAAGTTTTTATGCAAATTTAATCGTATCCAAAACCTTTCGAAATGAAGTGAAGAAAGCATTTTCATGGAAACAAATTTTTTGCATCAATTCATTTTGAATTATTTATATTAGACTAACAATTGTATGTTGTCACCGTGTATCATGTTTGTATAAATAATAAATAAAATCGAAAAGAATTATAGATTAATAAGATTTTATCGCAACGGTTTTTTGATACATAATAATTAGAGGATATAATTATTAGTTTTTTTTTGTATTGAAAAAGAATATTTTCGCATAAATTTTTGATCGACTCCAAAATTAGTAAGATTGTGTTCTTCATTTCTCATATAAATGAATTTATCTTCATATTGAATGTCTTTTTTTGTGTCGTAGGAAATGTCAGTTTACAATAAATTTTAAAAATAAAGCATTTGGTTTTCGACAGTTCGGCATCCGATAACCAAATGAATCATTTAAAAACGAAAATACGGTCTATGTATTTCTATGTTTGATTTGAACTACTCTTCATTTTGATCATATATACTCTAACTTACAATGAATTAATTTGAAACAGCTTAATATAAGAATTCTCAATCATCCAGATTAGATCGATCACACTAGGACTCACTATAAGAGGTCGCTTGAGAGCGTGAGTGGATGTGGGTACGGGTATTCCTTTCATCTATATCCAGATACTTACACTCCTCCCACACCCAACTCTCAATCCTCACATACTTGCACAATCAAAAGTGAACATTCGTGCAATTCTCTTCTGGTTTAAGAAAATGCCATCCTATACGCTTCGAATTTCGCGGGCATCAATTATAAATCATTCAACGAAAGGGTATGGATCTTAGTATGATTTTTATTCACGTCCACAATCAAAATTAATTTTGTGAATTTAAATTCAAAAATGAAATAAAAGAAAACGAAATGTATTATTATTTTTTATTCACATTTATTAATTACTTGTTTTCATTTTTAATGTAAAATATAGTCATAGCAAAAAATTTTTATTTATTCGTCAAAATATAAATTACATAAAATCACAAGAATGAAACAAATCATATTTTATAAGTTTTATCATTAAGTAGCTTGTTGTTCGTCAACTGGCATATATCCTGCCACTAGTAAATAAATTTAAAAAATATATATTGATAATTAAAATATACATAAACATATCTTACCAGGACTTGTATTAGAAGCCCAACCTCCAAACGTTGGTGATGATGCATCACCAAGACGATCTTGTCTGACTTTATTTAAGAATAAAAGCATTATTGGTTTGAGTATGACAAGAAATATAGCAAAACTAAAGAAAATTCGAATTATGATCTGTTACTTTTTGAAAACGAAAAAAAAAAACAAATAACTTACAAAGCACTAACAATAAAATAAGAACTATGATCGATACTTCGGTAATCTATAAAAGAAATGATACTATACATTAAAATATTTAAATAAAGGAACAAATTTACATCGTCTTCCAATATCAAAATGCATTCCAATAGCAATTGAATCAAGAATAATTGAAAAACATTTAATTACCATTAACTAAATAAACGAATATTAAAATAAAATAACTATATAAACACATACAAGTTCAACTGTAATAGCACTGTCACGATGAACAATTGCCCAAAAACCAAGTAATATAATAGTCATTTGATTCAAACTGTACGACATTGGTAACCAGTTGGTCATTAGCGCCCTAGTAAAAACAAAAACAAAAAGAAAATCAATATATTTAATTCTTCTATTTAATTTTATTTGAAAAGAATTAATGAAAATTTAAATTCACTCTATTAATTCTTTTCAAGATTTATTGAAAAACTGAACTTAGTATCAAATACATCCTATCTTTTTACAAAAAAGTGATTTTTTTATTTTTGGTTTGAAATTAAATTTATAATAGATGATTAAAGAAATCGAAATGTTGAAAGATATTTTTCTAGTTAGATTCACCATCAAGAAAAAAAAAAAACAAAAATTTCTTTTAACGCATATCTTTTTCATCTTTATTTAATCTTACATGCTTGTGTAAAGAAAATCTATTGCAATAATACACTACAATGAAATAATTAATTGAATATAATTGAAAAAAGAAAAAACAAATATTTAAAAGTCTTACTCTGAGAATAGCATCTCGATTAAGTACCATATTTGTTCTTTATTTTAAATCTAAAATAAATGGAAACAATAATTTGATTGATCCATCACCTATATTTATTTCTTATAACATTAATAATAGTAAAAATGATAACATAACAACAAAAACTATCATAACTGTTGAAAGACAAAACCTTTTCAAACGATGACAAATACAATTTATTATTGTGAATCAACATCATAAGCTAAAATTGATGATAACCATTTTTCAACTTCTTTTATTGACATTCCTTTTCGATCAGCATATTCATGTACCTAAAATAAACAAATAATATTTTTCATTTTTCTATACATAAAAATATTAAAGAAAAACTTTATGTATTATTTTTTTAGATATAATCAAAAGAGAAAGACATACATGTATATTATTTAGAGAATATTTGTCATAATGTCACCTGTTAATATGTCTATTGATGGATCAATTGAAGAAATTATTGATCTTCTGCAATATACAAAACTTAATTCATATCTATTCTTGCCTAATGTTTTGTTTCTTAATTTACAATCATCTGAAGTAACTTATACAATATGTTCACTACCGTCAAATAGTTCTAGTGATATAAACGTTGAATGAACTTGAAAGTCAAACAAAAAATACATACTCTCAAACGTAAATTTGTTTTCAAGACTCATTTCTTTCTCTAATTTATTTGAATGAAAGCAGTTATCAGCAAAATTCTTGGTCATTTGACAAAAAAAAACATCATGATCAAAAAATATTGTTAACTAAATTAGAATCTTATTATTTTATTAGCTATAATCCAGTTGATACTACAAAAATTTTAAATGAATTATATAGAAAATGAAGATTAATAATAAAAGTAAAACAATTCAAGTGAAAATTCTTTCAAAATCTTTAAATATTATACAATAGTATTATTCATTAAATGCTAACAACAATTATGTTGAATTACTAACAGTAAAAGATTTATTATCTAATAGATATATATAATCAGATTTCAAAAATTTTTATTCTTAAAAAGTAATTTTAAATTTAACATTTGTCATTTTTCATAAACTTTAATTTTCAATCATGTGAAATATTATTATTGTCACTATTTATCATAAATCTCTATTTTCAATTATGTTTCTATTCTTATGTATAAACTTAACATACTTGATCTTGATTAATTTTTCCAACAGCAAAATATGTTGATTCTGGATGTGCCATATAAAGTCCAGAAACAGATGATGGTGGTTGCATAGCAAGTGATTCAGTTAATTCAATACCAATAGATTCTTTTACATTTAATAATTTCCATATTGTTAATTTTTCTGTATGATCTGGTTGTGTTGGATAACCAGCAGCTGGACGAATACCTTGATATTTAACTGAAAGTAAATCTTTTATTGATAAATTTTCATTAGATGCATATGCCCATAATTCTCGACGAACACATTCATGTAAATATTCTGCACATGCTTCAGCTAAACGATCACCTAATAATTTTAATATAATTGATGAATAATCATCAGTTTCCTAAACAAAAAAAAATTAAAAAAAATGTAATTTTGTTTTTTTCATACTTTTTGTACTAATCTTTGTGCTTCTTGTTCAACATTAAAAACAGCTAATGCAAATAATCCAATATAATCGATATTTGTTGATGATATAAAATCTGATAAACACATATAAATATTTGAATCACGTTCAGTTTGTTGTCTTAAACCAAATAATGTTGCAATTTGTTTTTTTGAATCTTGTGGATCATATATAAGTATATCATCACCTAATGTTTGACATGGATAAAATCCAATAACAGCACGTATTGAAAAAATTTTATGTGCAACAATATTTGATAGAATTTTTTGTGCATCATTAAAAACAATACGAGCTTGTGTACCAACTTCTTTACAATCAAATAATTTTGGATAACCACGATTTGGATATTTTCCACGTATTTGCATAGCATCAAAAAATGGTTTCCAATCAATATAATTAATTAATTTTTCAATATCAATATTATTAAATATTTTTATACCTAAAAATGTTGGTTTAATTATATTAAAATTTTCATTTTCACTAATCCATCGTTTTTTTCGTGCATCATTTATTGATATAGTACGTATTTGTTTAAGATTTGCATAATAATCATCACGTATATCATTATAGTCTTCAGCTATGTCTTCTATATAATCTTCTTTTTTATCTTTATCTAAATTTAAATAGAAATAAAAATATTAATTTAATTTAAAAAAAACAAAAAATTTTTACTCTTACTAAGAAGATTTCCACAAACAACAACACTTTTTGATGCATCTAATACATGTATAACTGGAGCATTGTGATAACGCGGAGCTATTTTAACTGCAGTATGTTGTCTGAAAAAGAAAAAAGAAAAATTTCATTTTCCTATTTTTTTTTTTTTGTGAATAGTCGAAATCAGATCAAAATTTCTCTCATTAATATTCTTAAAATTTTTTTAGTATAAGATAAAATTCAAAATAGAAACTTCATAATTTAGAAGTTCTCTTAAAAATCACTATGACAGAGAATTTCTATCTTTTGGTTTTATAAATTTAAGAGAAAAGAAAATTATATTTACACTTAATCTGCATATTGAGCAACTAATTGAACATTAGATACAAGATTGAAAGCGTACTTTTACAAGACTCGAATAGTCCTATATATTTCTTTAGATAATATACTATTTCATGGAATATTATTAAATTTAAGTAGCATGAAGTGACAACTGAAAATAATATATATTGTGAATTTGCATAATTTTCTTCATACCTTAATTTGAAACTTATTCAAGTTTTTTTTTCAAACTGATCTCCATTACGACAATTAAATTTTTTGATATGACTCCAATACTTTGAAAATTTCATCGTTAAAAGATGTTTCTTTAACAAGTAAATGAATTTTCAAAAAAAAAATCTGATATTCCTCGATACATGAATGACCTATGCACGAAGCATTGTTTTGAGGTCTAAATAATCCTCATTCGATTTATTAATACAAACTGTTTCATAACTTAAAAAAAGACTATTATTATCAAAGATAGATCTATAGACATTTCCCTATCTGTCTAAACTCAATAATATACAATACGCAAAAAATTCATTTTTACTTCGATGTAGTAGCACCACCAATTAATAATGGAATATTAAAATTTAATCTTTGCATTTCTTTTGCAACAATAATCATTTCATCTAATGATGGAGTAATTAAACCAGATAAACCAATAAAATCAGCATTTTCTTCTTTAGCTATTTTAAGAATTTTATCACATGGTGTCATAACACCTAAATCAATAACACGATAATTATTACAACCAAGTACAACACCAACAATATTCTTTCCAATATCATGAACATCACCTAAAGATTACATAATAATTAAAAAAAAAACAAAACAAAAAAAAACTCTTTTACCTTTAACAGTAGCCATAACAATAGTATATTGTGAATCTAATCCACTTATTGTTGTATTACCTTGTTGTTGTAATAATTTTATATTTTGTTGTTTTTCTTCTTCCATAAATGGTATTAAATAATTAACTGCTTTTTTCATAACTCTTGCTGATTTAATAACTTGTGGTAAAAACATTTTACCAGCACCAAATAATTCTCCAACTTCACTCATACCATTCATTAATGGTCCTTCAATAATATGTAATGGACGTGAATAGTTTTTTCTTGCTTCTTCCATATCATCAATAATATATTTATCAATACCTTTAACTAATGAATATTGAAGACGTTCTTCAACAGTTGTATTCATTCTCCATGATTCTTCTTCTTTTCCTACTTTATTATTATCATTTGTACTAGAATTTAATTTAAGTTGTTGAGCATATTCAAGTAATTCTTCAGTTGCTGTTGATCGTGTATTAAATATACATGCTTCACAAAGTTCTCGAAGACGTGGATCAATATCATTATATATTGGTATTTGTCCAGCATTAACAATACCCATATCAAGACCAGCTTTAATTGCATGAAATAAAAATACAGAATGCATTGCTTCACGTATACGATCTTGTCCACGAAATGAAAATGATATATTTGATATACCACCAGATGTTTTACAACCAGGACAAGATGCCTAAAAATTAAAAAATTCTATGATTATTCAAGAATTAAAATATCCTCTGGGCAATTTTCAGTATAAGATAAACATTGATAAATTTGTTTTTAATTAATTAATTTACATTTCTTGACCTTTTTCTTAGTTTTTTTTTGTGAAAACGAATTTTCTTGATTATCGTAGTCAACTAGATATTGTGCAATGTGAGTATGATCTGCATTTAACAACTAATATTATTATTGAATGTATATTTTAGTGAAATAATTCAACTACTATTTATACATCGAAATTTATCAACATAAGGTTAAGAGAATTTTTTTTTGCTATCAATTAAGTAGTTAAAAATAGAAAGAAGGACTAATATATCGATAATACCAATGGAAAGATGCTATAATTGAATTACAATCAAATGAAATATGAATGAACTTTTCTAATTTTTGTTATTTTTCTTACGATTAATAGACAATGCGAACCTTTTTACAAGAATGTCGAAATCTATTTTTCAACAATGTAATATCAAACAAAAAAAAAAGATTTTCGGAAAAGTTTATCTCTTAATATCGTTTTCATTCTCGATTTCTACGAGAAATGGGACCAACAAATGCGTAAAAAAAAAATCATTCCCGAAGAACGCACTTTTTTTTTTGTTTATTATTATTTACAATGAATAATCAGAATTACAAGGAAGTGAAAGCACACTATGAATTTTTTTCATTCTCCAGGAAGAAAATTTTTTTTACATTGTTTTTAACGAAACTTCCTTTTGTCGTAGATTGCGCTGATTAATTTCTTGTTTGCAATGCTTTCAAATACTTAAAATACTTCGTGTCTTCTTATGATGACTCACTCAACGAAAATTTCAATTTGGAAAAAGCCAAATTTATACCTATATATATAACAATGCATTGAAGTCTACACAACATACATTCATCATCAAATTTAAAATGAATAAAGTAAGTATAAAAAGAAACATGTTTTATAAATGATTATCGATATTATATGAAATATTATCTTCTACTAGAATTAAACATAATGTAAAATTATCTTTCATGCGACTTTTTTGAACATGAACTATGGAGATGGATGAATATTCAGTTAATTTGACAAATGATGACCAAATACATGAGAAAAGTATTACATTTTTCATACCTATTCTATTTGATTATTCGTATATTTCAGATTCAATTGACACTTATTGTGAAATTGAATTGAACTCGGAATTTTCTTTAACAGAAAAATATGCAAGAATGCTTGATTTTCGATCTGGTGATGAATGGAAACCATTGGTCTCATGTATGTTGTTTGTTGAAAATATCTCATTTCGTGCAAATATCGAAACAATGCTAAGCTTATATCTTTTATCCTTAGTCGGAAAATGTCATTTCATAATACATAACTGGAATCAATCTAGTTTCATTTGCATGTTTCTCAAATATCTGTAACTGTTCTTGAATCAGATTATTTTATATTATATAATATACTTTAATCTACATAGTGAACCGATTGATAATTACTAAAATGAAATACATGAAAAGTTCTTGTTCATTTTGGACTCCTTGTTCTTTTCTTTTTTTAAAATTCTTCTAACTTACAATTTCTATTATTCGAAACCCTTTGCTGACTATTTTTTTAGAATCAACTTTAAAAAAGAAGCGTTTAGATGTATAAAATACCTAAAAAAGAAATGAGAGACTCTGTTCTATTGTTTAAAACCATTTTTATTTTCTTCCTTCAAAACTTTTTGAAGGGCATATTATTTTATTAAGTCAGATATTAACGAAACGGGTTTTGTTTGACGATTATTCATTTCTACTTGTTGACTTACTAGATTTGGACAAGAAAGAAGTTAGATCTCGAATCATCGACACTGCATTCATTCCCTTTCGTCCTGTTCGATGGTTAACATCTCTCGACCAGTATTTTTGTGAAGAAGCTTGTTCTATTTATTCTTACAACCAAGCTCCATGCCTGCCGATACTACTTGATGCAACTATTCCAATAATTATACATAGTAGATCTGCGAATTTTTCTAATCTTGTAAGTGATTCCGACCGATATGATAACTTGGTCGATCGCTATCATAACAATGTTCATTTTATGCAAAGTAGAGCTTAATTAATACGTGATTTAATTCTTTATCATCTTCCCACTTCTGTTCATTCACAATCTACAATGCTTGGTGCTTTTGCTGCTAAATCTTCACAAGTTGATTATGGAGAACGAAAAACAATTTCAGAACTTTTTCTTAATTATCAATCTTCGTCCGTTATTAATTACTATGTACAAGGAATATTTTTTCATCGAATATTAAATCATATTCTTCGACAACCAAATCTTCATGATATTTTCTGTTTTCGACATGCAATTATCGATCTGATCAACTCTTTACGACGGCCTTTACCAGCAGAAGACGACAGTGTCTCTTTAGTTCTTTATCGTGGTCAAAAAATGACTATATTTGAACTAGAAAAAATGAAAAACAATGAAAGACAAATTTTCAGTGCTGCTCCTTTTCTTTCTACTACTATGGATCATCGAATCGCCCAAATCTTCATGGGCGATGGATCTGACGACGATCCTTGTGTTGTTTCGGTCATTTTTAAAATTTATCTTGACACTGGCCAACCAATGCGACCGTATGCTCGTGTTAATAATAGTGCTGAAGAAGAAGTACTATTATCACCTGGTACCAAGTTTATTCTTATGTCCTGTCGGAAACTTCACAATAAAGGACAACTTTGGCTCTTCGAACTGAAGGCCATTACAGAAAAACAACAAGAACAAGTTGTATTAAATTATGGAGAAACTTTTTTGCTTCTAAGTGAAGGAAGTGCATGGCCAACATCAGTCGTGATTGTTCATATTTAAATCACCTGATGAGATCCTTGAGCAAGGTCGAAACTGAGTTTGGCTATCCACTAACATTTCATCAGATATGTTTATATTTTTAAATTTCATTTTCAATAGAAATTCATTTCTTTTTCATGTATTATAAAAAAAATTTTTTTTTTGAAATAAACTTCACTTACTTTAATACGTTTAATTGATTCAATAAAATTTACTGCATAATCATTATGTTCTTCCATTCCTGTTGCAATTGTCAAAATATTTGAATCAAATATAATATCATTGGGATTAAATTTAACAATATTAACTAATAAATCATAACTTCTTTTACATATAGCCGATTTTCTTTCAATATCTGTTGCCTTAAATAAATCAAAATATTCTTCTTTATAAATACATAATATTCATATTCTTACTTGTCCTTGTTCATCAAATGCCATAACAACAACAGCAGCACCATATTTTTTACATTTTCTTGCTTTATCAAGAAAATCTTGTTCACCTTCTTTTAATGATATAGAATTAACAATACATTTTCCTTGTGTACATTTAAGGCCAGCTTCAATAACAGCAAAATTTGATGAATCAATACATAAAGGTACTCGAGCTATATCAGGTTCGGATGCAAGAAGATTAATAAATTTTGCCATAACTACTTGACCATCAATCATGCCTTCATCCATATTTAAATCAAGTATTTGTGCACCAGATTCAACTTGTACTTTAGCTATTTGTAGAGCTGCATCAAATTTATTTTCTTTTAATAAACGAAGAAATTGACGACTACCAGCAACATTACATCGTTCACCAATATTAACAAAATTTGTATAACGAGAAATACGAAATGGTTCAAGACCTTAAAAGTTTTCTTTTTTTTTTGTGTGTGTAATTACATTAATTTTAAGAAATATTATTATACCTGAAAGAAGCATTTCTTCCGTATGCAAATCTTTTGGTGGTACTCTTGGTGGATATCGTTTGACACTTTCAGCAATTGCTCTAATTTTTATTTAATAGATTTATAAATTCGAAAATAAAAAAGATTTCATTTTTTTACTTGATATGATCAGGTGTTGATCCACAACATCCACCAACAATATTAAGTAATCCATCATGAGCCCAATGACCTATTTGTTGAGCCATTGATTCAGGTGTTTCATCATATTCACCAAATGTATTTGGTAGACCTGAATGAATTTTTTTTATTAAATTAATAAATTATATTATTTTGTTTTTTTTTTTTTACCAGCATTTGGATAACAAATTGTATATGCAGATGTATTATTAGAAACTTCTTCTAAAAATCTTCGCATTTCTTTTGGACCCAAAGCACAATTTAAACCAAGACTATAAAATATTTGAAATAGAATAATAAATTTCAAAAATGACACAAAATTACCAAATCGGATCAGCATGTGAAACACTAATAACAAATGCATCAACTGTTTGACCTGATAATGTTCGTCCACTCATATCAACAATTGTACCCGAAATCTAAATAAAGATATAATGTTCAAAATTTAGAAATTAAGATACTATTAAATTATCTAATACATCAATGAGAACTATGCGAATAATATTCATACTCATGAAACTTTTTCAATACAGTCTGAGTTTTCAAATCAACTTGATATCTTAACAAAAGAGTTATCAGTAAAATAATCATAACAAGGTTCGAAAGGTCTATCATTATATATTAACAATTTTCGTCTGAATTATGTTCTTATGTTTAAACAAAAAAACAATAAATAAATATATTTATTCTTACAAGAATTGGTCTAGTAAATTCAACATTTGTTTCAAATAAAGTTTTTAATGCAAATATTGCTGCTTTTGCATTAGCTGTATCAAATATTGTTTCAACTATTAATAAATCAACATTACCATCAATTAAACCACGTGCTTGTTCACTATAGGCTTCAACAATAGCATCAAAAGCTAATAAATTAATAAATATATTTCCTTGTTTTTAATTAAAATGTCAATAATTAAATATCAAACAGACTTATATTTCGAAAATCAGGTTTGTCTACTGATGGAGATATTGATAGAGTTTTATTTGTTGGACCTAAAGCACCAGCAACAAATCGTTGAATACCTAAAATAAAATATGTCTATTAAAAAAATTATAATATAAAAATATCATTTTAACCAGTTTTTTTTGTATATTCATCAGCAATTTGTCTTGCTAATTGAGCTGATTTTAAATTTAATTGATATGATAAATGTTCTAAACCATAATCAGCTTGTGATATACATTGGGCATTAAATGTATTTGTTTCAATAATATCAGCACCAGCTTCTAAATATTTTTGATGTATTTCTAAAATAACATCAGGACGTGTTATAGATAATAAATCATTATTTCCTTTAAGAGGATGTTTATGTGTATTTAATTGATATTCATTACAACGAAAATCAGATTCTTCTAATTTATATTGTTGTATCATTGTACCCATAGCTCCATCAATAATAAGAATACGATTAGATAGAGCATTAATAAGATCATTTTCTATTGAAAATAAAAACAAAAACAAAAAAAATCAAAATTATTTGAAAAAATAAAGATAACAGAAATGTTTACCTATTTTTGAATGATGAGTAAGTAGTGATGGTGTCATAATTAAAGATCTAAAAGAAAATTTATCTAAATTTAAATATATGAATAGATATATGATGAAGATAATGTACTTAAAATTATGGATGCAGCTTTATGTACGAAAAGATTAAATATTTTCATTTTATTATAGAACACACCTGACCTTCTTCACATTTCGTTCGTTTTATATGGTGTTATCATATTAACCAATAAAAACGAAAACGATGTCGCTGTACTCTATTTCAAATAATATCGAAAGTAAGTAAGTAAGGTCCTAACGAAATTTTCATTGATCAAGTTTTTATCTAATGTTTAAAGTACAATAAAACAAAAACAAACATAAAACACGTTTGAATAAGTAAATCATAACTAAATATTGAATATCTTGAAGTATATAGAAAAACTTTTTGAATTGAAGTTTTTATTATTTAAAAGACAATATTTACTTCAGTCTTTACACTAGAGAATGTCTCCAGATGTCTGATCGCTTTTCGATCGAGACGTTGTTTATTTGATGAGTATTAATCTGTAATAGAAATATATAGAATAGTTTAGTTATCTAAGGTTTTCATGCTGGAGATATTGATTTTCGAGCTGTCTATTCTAAGATATTCAATATTCGTAATTTCGTCAAAGTTTGAAGTTGAAACTTGAAAGTCAATTTTTCACGTAACTATAACTTTTTCTTGAAAAATCTAGTAAAATTTCGAAAGTCTCACTCATATTTATCAAATAAACATTATTTCGTTTTGACCGAATTGATGTTACTTGTATTTACTCTATGAATAAATTTGCTAGCGTATACTAAAACTAATAATGTTGACACAAGAATATCTTAAAAAAAGTTCTAGAAAAATTTATCTCAAGATATATACTGATAATACAAGTAGTGTCCTATATTTCATCATTTTTCGATTCATATCTTAATGATAAAATATTGATAAAAGCTGTTCACATTTGGTTTAAATATATTTAAGGAAAATTTTAATTTCTACATAAGAGTCCGCAGTGCATTTAATATTTTGTAGTAAAATTTATTCATTTTGTTAGAAAATAGTTTCAAAACCAAACATGATCTACCGAATGAAGTATGCTTAATCAACATTTTCGGTTTAAAATATATTAGTAGTTTTGTTCACTATCATCGAATTCTAGCATGATTTTATTCGTTTTCTTAAAAGTAAACAATATCTATGGCGTTTTTACTAAAATAATCATGAGTACAATCTCGTTCTATTCGTTATGTATTTAGTTGCTTCTATCTATGTCCAAAAGAAAATTGAATTAATATAATTCGCCGTTGTAGAAAGATCATCAAAGTTTCGAAATTTTATTCATTAACGTCGAAGAGTTGAATAAAATATATTCTTCAAGAATATTGACTAAGATTTAAGAAAAATCTAGAATGAAAGAAACAAGTTTGCTTTTGTTACATATCTATTGATATTCAATTAAATTTTATAAAATGATTTTGTAAAATTAATATCATCATCATCTATAATTTAGAAGCAATGTGTAAAAGACATTACCGACCAATCACTGTTGGATTGACCACATGGATAGGTGTACCAGCTACATATGCCAAAATTTGATCAAAAATATCAGTAAATTGAAGCTCATATTCATCAACCGATACGTATCCAATATGAGGCGTACAAATAACATTATCCATTGTCAGAAGAGGATTGTTAGTGTCAAGCATCGGTTCATGTTCATAGACATCAACAGCTGCCATGCCAGGTCGACCAGCACGTAACGCATTAACCAATGCATCTGGCTCAATTAGTGCTGCTCGGCTTGTATTAACTATAAGAGCAGTTGGCTTCATACAGGCAAGATCTTGAGCAGTAACAATGCCACGTGTTACTTCAACTAAACGCATATGAAGTGAAAGGACATCACACATTTCAAAAAATTCTTTTTTGCTATTTGCTGTTGTATAACCATCAGCACGTGCACGAACAAGAGATACTTCACGTGCCCAAACAAGTATATTCATACCGAATGCTGTTCCATATTTAGCAATAGTACTACCAATTCTACCGTAACCATATATGCCAAGTGTTTTTCCACGTAAAGTAGCTCCGACACCAATTTGCCATTTGCCAGCTTTAAGTGCAGCCATTTGTTGAGGAATTTGACGCATCGCTGCAAGAATAAGTGCCCAAGTTAATTCAGCAGCAGCATACGATGGACTGTCAACATGTTGATTTGATGAGACAATAATACCTAAACGATTACAAGCATCGATATCGATGTGAGGATAAACACTACGTTGACTAATCAACTTCAGACGAGGCAATCGTTCGAGAATCTCACCACGAATTTGTGTACGTTCACGAATTAATACTAGTATATCTGTTTCTTTAAGTCGGTCAACAAGTGCATCTATGTCTTGCACGTGATCATTCCATATAGTGACATTATGACCATTTAACTTATTGTAACATGGAAGTGTGCGAATGGTATCAAAATAATCATCGAGTATGGTGATATTCATTGTTTTTAACTTTTTCTAAAAAAATAACATACAAATTAAAAAAAACTGCAAATTTAAAACGTTATGGTATGATCAAAAATTGGATCCCATAATTATGAGCTAAGAAAAAATGATTTTTTACTTTTTTTTTTTTTCAAAAGAAATATTTGTTAAGAAAAAGAAGAAAACAATCGTAAATGGTAGGCCTATGTTAATAATGTGAAGACGATGTTCGATTATCTTTATTTTTTGACTCACATTCCAAATCGTCCATCTCATAAAACACGTAACAAGCAACTTACTGAAGAAAAAAAAAAAGAAACGCAGATAAGAAAAAACATTAAGATATAAGCGTTCTATTCTATACCTATATCATATTATCATGTCCTCAGTCTCATAGTTAAAACAATATACCATTTGATATCTTCAGAATGGGAATGAAATAATTGTTTTATTATTTCTTTTTTTACTGCTACCAAATAACAATAGTAATTCAAATATTGAAAGAGATTTTTCTATTATTGTCAAATAATCGAACTATTTACAGATGTCTTCTTTTGCATTAATTAATATAGTGAATAACAATATGCATTGATTACCAAAAATATTCATGATATATCGTTGTGCTCTTTGTTATTGACATATTTGTTTGAAACAAGCATACTGAAAGATAAGGAACAGTTTTTTAAGAAGTCAATGTTTAGATGTTTGAAATTATTTCTTGACAATGCACCGCTTTTTGTTGTATTTGGAATCATATTCGTTTCGAGATCACTAAATGATCTGAATTCAAATTTTAAATGTTATTCGGTCAATGTTCAACATTTAAACTCTCCGATGGAACTTAAATACTACAATTATTAAGTATTGCTCCTTATATAGCTGAATCAGCTAAGATTGATGCTGTTATCGGTACTTAACGCGATCTGGTGATCTTCTTAAATGTGTCAATCAATTAAATGACTCATAAGAAAGCTTACAATAAGAATATAAATTATTTTGTTGACAACAAATTATCATTGGCTGATCTCTTCGAGCAAAAGAATAATCAAAACTAGAGAAGTTATCGTTACCAGACAGTTACGTTATCGGGTTACTAGTAATGGAAACCTACAAAATTTCTATTATCAACAATCAATAGTTAATGAAAAAATGACTTTTTACAAAGTTTAACTAAAGTTTTTCTTGGGTCGAAGAATTCGAATCTGTAATCGGTTGTTCGAAATTTTTCATGTGATCTTATTTAAAAAAATGAAATTCAAAATTTCAAAAAATCGATAACCCATTTGGAATCCTCGATCTCAAAAACCTTTGATGAAAATTTATTAAAAAAATCATTATTTTCCTCAGAAATTGTTTCCCTGTTGAGTCCATTACCGAGTAATGGTAACGGAATGACAATTGAGCTCCATTGAGTATGATCATAGAAAAAGAACAAAAAATATCATTTCACACAGTAAAGATAATGAAAAGAACTTTCAAAACAACACGAAAGAATACAAGATAAAAGGGCAAAACGAAGAGAAATTAATAAAAACCCAGTTGGAGAATCCCAGAGAACGCAATGGTTACTATCAGCATCGAGATAAGCTCACAAGTAAAGGATTACTCTTACACAACTGGTTTCCAGCTGTATTACTTTTGAGAAGAAACAGTAAGCCTGAGTTCAGTTCATTTTGAACTCGACTCGGTATGACTATCATGCCTAGTGAGATGACTACAGAGACAGAAAACAATATGAATTACTTGTGTTGTTACGATGTAACAATCTACTACTGCAGAGTTCAAACATAATAGTCTCTAGCTTTTTAGTATTCTACTTTCAGCAACAATGAATCAAAATGATGTTTTTTTTTACTCTTAGATTAACCATTTAATATTGTGCAAAAGTACACAAATCAATAATTTTTTTTTCCTCACTCCTTTCATGTTCATAAGTGCAAGCGTTTCATTTTCATGGACTCAATTAAATTACTTCGAAAACAATTATCAACTTGTGCTCAATGCTCATACAATAATCTTTTCAATTCATTGATATTACATTCTCGTCGTTCCTCAGCATATCGGTCAAGAGTTATCTATAAGTTCTCAATCACTTTGAAGTCGAGACTATCAGATGGTCAATCATTTGTTTCAAACATTACATGTTCCCAAAGTTTCATCTAAAAATCTTGTTGGTTACAAAATTGAACAGTGTTTATTTTATACATTAAAAAAAATGAATTAGTGGTTAAAAAGACTATTAAAAAAATTTCAATTACTGCCACCAGTCAAAGCATTGGCTTACATCTTCTGTCTCTAATCATTATATAGAAGAAAATCTGCATTTTATTTCTTGTGTTACAATAAAATATAAGGTCACAATCAAAAGTTACGAGTTGACGTCTAAAAATAGAACATGTATCCAATACAAGTCATAGTTGATTAAGTCTATTTTCTTCCAAAGTTAAGCAGTTTTGATTTGCTTAATGAATGAGAAAAAGGTATAAACAAATATTGTGTTATAATAATTCGATAAGTATCGAACCTAAACCAATGAAAAATATAAATCTATAAGAAAATAAGTTCAATAATATTGTTCATCTATACAAATCGGTTTTCTCCAATTATTATAACATTAAGAGTCTTCTATACTCCCATACCTTCTACACTCTCTCAGACTTCATGCATAAGTATTAATTGTATTTATTAATCGTTAATAAGTATAAACTAACAGCAGTTAGTAAAGTTTAACAAGATAATTATTTATACGCTAGTCTTGTTGATAGCATATTTGCAAGATTGTACTAGTTTGATTGATAATATAGTTCAACCAACTTGCCACTACACATGATAAAGACACACACAATATTTTTAGGTATCATTTTTTTATTTATGAAAAATTATAACTTACTCTTAATGTTCCATTTATACCAGTTGCCATTCCTGCTCTTTGTAGACGTGCGTTTTGACTAATTTTGCTTTGTTGACGTCTTAATTTTTCTTCTTTAGCAGCACCTAGAAAGAAAATATGACAAAAAAAACGACCTAATAAATTAAAGTTTCCATCATCTCAAAACTAATTTTTTTTGTGTATGAAGATAGAAAATAGATGATCAATTACTTACGTATTACGGCTTCATTCTCTTTCAATTGTTGTGCAGATTTCTTGTCATCAAAAGTAATTTGAGGTGAGTCGTATAGCTAAAAAATAAATATGCTAACTTTTGATATAAAAATAATATGAATATAGTTAAAAATACAGTAAACAATGAAAATGAAAATAAAAGTCTCTTGTTTTGAGTCGCTTACATAACAATTTTCTATTTATTCTAAGATGTAAATGGAAGAAATCAATTTTTTCTAGAATTATTTTGAGTCAAGAATCGAAAAAATTCATACTCGAAAGTTTATTCGTTTATCTAAATTGTTTAATTGTTCAACGTGAGTATTTGTTTCAGAATCAGATTGCAAGTCTTTCGGCGCTGTCGCTGTTGTAGATCTAAAAATAAGATAACCAAATAATTCTTTTACTTTATAATGAGCAAGTCAAATAGTAGAAAAGTGTTATTGTAGAGAGAAAATATTTTTAGAGCGGTCTTCTTTTTCTAAACTTTAGACTTACTTGATAATGTGTGGCTGTTGTTGGTTTACTGTGAGCAATAATTTCGGATGGCTAGTTCGTGAATTATTTATCGAACGATTTTCATATCTCTGATAATCTTGAATGATTATATAGAAGTTTATTTGTTCAAACTGATTCTTCGTTTATTTACCATCAAAATCGAATGACACTATCAACTGGTGATCATTTCTATTTTCCGTATCTGATTCGTTCAACGAGACTTCCATCGTCTCATAAATTGTATTATTATAATTAAGTTTTCGATGGTAATCTTTATCAGATACAACTGAATAGATAATGTTTTGATATTGAGTAGCATCTTTTTAGAAGCAAAAAAAAAACGCATGAGAAATAAGAATAAGAATGTATAAAATAAGATGCGCACATAAACTACCTGCATCTTTTGGGACAAGACGATCATGATCATCTTCATGTAAAATAGTTCTTTCATTTTGTCTACAAGAAACAAGAAGTTAATGCTTTGTGTTGCTATCGTTTTCAAAATCAAATGAAATCGATTTCAACTTACATTTCAATAGCAGATCTTGTATGTCCAACATATAATTTAACCTTTTGACTTTCTTTACATGCTAACTCTATGCATTGTTTTGCTTTTTCGTGAGTTACAAATCGTAAATCGTAAGTGTTATACTGATAAAAACAAACATAACAGTAACAAAATAAAATATAAAATAAATAGAACAACGTTATCATACTAATGATGAAATTTGTAACAATCGATCGCCTAAATGTAATTGTTTATTAGTTTGATGTTCAACTATCTTCGTAATAAATATACCATGATCACTTCAATGGAATAATCATAAAAGATTTTAAGTGAAGAGAAATAAATATGTCAATAGTATTTACTCTGAAAAATATTCATGTCCAATTCCACCTACAATGAAAAGGCCTAGTTGTCCATTATGCTCTAGTTCGATCTTTTCGATAATCAATGGTGAAAGACGACGTATCAACTATATAGAATAAACGAAATTTTAATCGAGAATCTTCAACGTTCATCTCGTCCTCCTCACCAATTGAACTTTTGGTCGTGATTGTCTCAATATTTCAAGAGCTTTTTTATGCGTAATATTTGTAAAATCAATATTATTTACACGCAATATTATATCATATAATCTGAAGTGATATTCTAGTAATTAAGACAAATCTTTCACAGAAAGTAAACTTGCTTACTTTAATCGTTTATCTCTATAGGCAAGACCATTTTCACGTATATTTGTAACGATAATAGATGTAAAATGACGATGAAGAAAAGGTAAATCGATACCACCAGCAATAGTAAAGCCCCATGATTCATCACCGCTTCTTGACTTAATAAAAAAAAAGAAATAAAGCAAAATATATCGAAAGAAATGCATGAAGAAAATGTTACAAACTCTTTCAAGAATAATTTCTTCTTGTTGCCAATGTTTTTTGTAATCAAATTGTGTAATGTCAGACATAACAAATCATTGAACTTATTTTTGTTTTACGCTTATTTTATGTAAAAGAACAATAAATTTTGAGAAGAAATGTAAGTGTAGGTAAATATTTTTCGAAATAAAACTAACAGCTTAAGATACGTGAAAACGAAAAGAAACGAACGAATGAAAAATTGTCATTTAATCCCAATCATACGAATCTGTCGTCTTTTGGTGTACGATACATTGAATAAAAAAAAAAAACAATGTGCGCACATGATTTGCATTTTATTTTTTCTCGAACAATATTGATGTTGAGAATGTGAATAAGGATATCCAAGCACACTTTGAAAAGCATATGGAAGATGCAACGAGCGGTCGACAATTTGAAATATATACGTATCTATTTATTTGTTCTGTTCATGTTTGGAATCGCTTGATAACCATCGGATTCGAGCACTGCGAAAGTAGTGTACGAGAGAAAACCCATTGAATGAATACTACCAATTCATCGAGCTCTATACAAATTTCGGCTATTTGAGAATAGAAAACCATATTGGAAGGATACTTCCGAGTATTTCAGTGAAAGCAAGCTTAGCACAATAACAGGTTCAAATTATGAGTTCAATTTCGATGATGGATAGAGTGTGGGTGTACATAACAGTGTCTGTTCTCTTCGCTCGCACGTGCACCTTGTACCCAGATGCAATTAGTTCTCTATGGATTGCTATTGATCAACTAGGTCAAACTGTGTAACAAATTAACAAAAATATTGATTTATTCAATAAGAGTAAGTGATGCATTACTGAGAATACTAACGATTGCTGGTCTTTATCGACGAAGAATATGAGCATTTCGAACTACATGAAATTTGACTTCAGTCAATCTACGAAATGTTATTTGAATTTTGTCATAGATGCATCATTACCTTTAATAAGAATTAGAATTCTGTGAAAAAAAGATCTTGTATTATTATTTGTTACCGTTGATCAAGTGTATCAACAATAATTAGACCATGATAATATAAAAGATTATTTGAAAATATTTTCCGAAATAAATTAACTAACATGATTCAATTTTGAATGCTAAGTTTTGTTAGGATTCTTGGGTTGACATACAATTATAGTGGATTTTGCTTTTATTTGGATACTTGAATGTTCACGACATTTATATATGTATATCTGTTTGTATGTTTCAATAATAATGATACCTATTTTCAAGGAATTTCTCGAACTATACACTTGTATCCATTTTAAAATAAAAGGCGAGTAAGTATTCTTAGAATAGTTTTTGATAGGAATGAGATGAAAATCTGTGGTTTTCACCTTTTAAAAAAGGAAATACAACTGCATTGAAATATGAATATTAGAGTTTTCTTAGAGTTATCTATCAAGTTGTTTAAAAAATTAAGGCTTTTTAATACTCTGCATAGGTGAATTTCTCATCAAAAACTCAGAAAAAATCAATTGTTTTTATAAAAAACCTACCGAAGATACAAAATAAAATATTAATAGTTCGTGATTGACTTAAACTTTTAACACCAAATTTGTATAGATTATTGATCTTTAATCTAAGATTCTGGTACACTAGTGAAAATTCAAATTCAAAAACTTTTCAATTGCAAATGTTTTGTGTTCAAGAAGCTTAGCCGTTGGTTCTAAGAGAGCCGGGTCAGAAAAATCTGATTTTCCAGATTTGATGCAGTTTCATTTTCTCTTTTAAACAGTGAAATTCGCTGATGTTTATTTCATTCCTATCAAAAATGATTCCAAGAAATTCTCATGTGACTTTTAATTTAAAATGGACATTATATACAATAAAAATTGATTTAGTTCATCAAAAAATGAAGTATTATTCAAAAGCATTGGCATACGAAAATAAGACATTGACAATCCAACAAAAATGTCTTTCATCCGATCATTCATCGCTAGCTATTACCTATAACAATATTGGTTCGATGCATGATTCAATGGAAGAGTATTCGACTACACTCTCATATTATGAAAAGACACTTAAAATTCAACAAAAGTCTCATCCTTTGACTTATGCATCGTTGAGCATCACTCACTATTATACAGTGATGACACTAGAAAATCTTCAGCGGTATATAGAAACTATCGAACATGTCGAATTCAGAAAAAACTCTCATGAATATATTGTTAGTACAATAAAGGTGGACATCTTTGCCTCTTGTCTCACACCTCTTAATTGAGTTCGATATTGATGCATGATTTTTATGAAAAATTGTTTTAATGTCTTGCTTTTTTGTTTTGTTGTCCATTTTAATATTTATTATATTTTATGTATTGAGGGTTTAAGTTTTTCGGTTTGGTATGAATATTTAGAAAAAATATTTTACATAGTCACCAAAGACAAATCAAATTTTCCAGAAAATTAGATGTTTTGCTTTAAATAATAGAATGAACAATTGTAACAATATCTCACTGTCCACAAGATTCATTAGGGATTTTCTATTTGAAAAAAGTCTTCATTCTAGAGACAATCATGATGGTATAAATAATTCTTAATTTGTGTACTTTTGAAAAATATTCTATCATCTATAAAAAAAAAAAAAGAGACGTCATAAGTCTCTTCATAATTTTGATTGTAATCAATGCATCCTGAAAATATCATAATTGCAGATACTTTTCTCAAAAGTAATATTTTATGGAAGTAACTCGTATATGAATTTCTCTTTCATCACTATATGTTAAACTCTATTTCATTGACAATATCAATCGCAAAAATTTCTATTTATATACGAGAATATAAAGATATGTGAAGTAATATCAGAACGGTATCATGAAATCTGTAATAGATGCCGGTGTGTAACTACTTCTACTTCTCATACATTCTATTTCCATTGAGGTAATAGAACGAACATTATGAAACAATATATGGCTCGTTTCTTCCCATGATTCATTCGTCTTTAGTCAGGTGTTGTCAACATGGTAAGAACATAAAGAAAAGTTTGAATGGTTTTTTTGATTCATATGACGATTTCTTTTTTTTTTCATTGATCTCAGGTTATCTTGAAGACAAATAAAACCATTCGAAAAATAAGTTTACGACCAAAAAGGTATAGAAAAAAAAACAGTCAAAAGCATGTCAAATAAGAACTAAAAACAACGATAATAATTGCGAATGAAAAAAACTATTACCTGGTGACGCATCAATGCCTTTATCTGACCCTCCGACGACTAATCGTAATAGGTATAAACCTATACATTGTTTACATCATATATTTGTTTATGAGTGAAACATTGTATTACTTGTTGGAAAAAATATCTACTTAAAAATTTGTTTTTTTTTTAGTCGAATGTCACTTGAATCCATTCGTTTATGGTTTCGTTTATTTATTGTAAATGATCTTCCTACTTTACTTTTTTTATTTCTATGGTTAGTGATAAATATTGCTCTATTTATTGGACAATTTTTATATTATCATCATTCACGATCATATTTTTATTTACGTTCATTAATATCTGATGGTTTAAGTGTTGCACGTGCAGCAGCATTATGTTTAAATTTTAATTGTCTTTTAATTCTTTTACCTGTTTGTCGAAATTTGCTTTCATTAATACGATATATTTTACCACAATGTGTAACAAAATCACGTTTTCGTCGTTCTACAAAACGTCTTTTTGATCAACATATTGGTTTTCATCGTTGTGTTGGTTATGCAATTTGTTTTTGGTCAATAATACATGTTGGAGCACATATTTATAATTACGAACGTTTCATTGATGTTCATAATGAATATCAATCACTTTCATCAGTACTTAATTTACTTTATCTTCAATCATCAGAATCTCAAGTAAATCCATTTGATAGAGTTAATCCGAATGTATTAAATATAGGATCAATGTTACGTACAACAGCAGGAATTACAGGAGTTATATTATGTATTTGTTTAATGATTATATTTAGTTCATCGACAGCACTTATTCGTCGATCATTTTATGAAATATTTTGGTTTGCTCATCATCTTTTTATAGTATTTTTTATTTGTTTAATACTTCATGGTTTTCAAGGTATAGTTAAATCTCAAATAAATCTCAATGAACATAATCCAGAAATATGTGCATCACTTTATCGTGAATGGGGTATTAATCAACAATGTCTTATTTATCCTCGTTTTAGTGGTTCACAAGCAACAAGTTGGATGTGGTTATGTGCTCCACTTAGTCTTTATATACTTGAACGTCTTCTTCGTTTTATACGTAGTTTACAACATGTTGAAATACTTGATATTATTCGACATGAATCAAATGTTCTTGAAATACGTTTTCGTAAAAAATTCATGACTATACCACAACCTGGTCAATATATTTATTTAAAATGTTTTTCTATTTCAATATTTGAATGGCATCCATTTACAGTTACATCAGCTGCTGAAGAAAATTATGTTAGTGTTCATATAAGAATAGTAGGAAATTGGACAAATAGATTAACAGAAAAATTTCAAATGTATCCACAAGATATACCAAGATTAGCAGTTGATGGACCATATGGAAGTGCAGCTGATGATGTTTTTAATTATGATGGTGTTATACTTATTGGTGCTGGCATTGGAGGTAAGAAAAAAAAACAAAATTAGTTTTTTTTGGGGGGTTAATTTAAAAAACAAACGAATTTTTTTTCCGATTTTTTGTTTGCAGTAACACCTTATGCTGCTATATTAAAACATATACGCTCATCTCAATCAGCTCATGATCGTCTTCGTCGTGTTCATTTTTATTGGATATGTAATACAACTTCTTGTTATGAATGGTTTGCTGAAATGCTTCAAGAAATTGAACGGGATTTTCGAGATCGAGTCAATTTTTTAACTTATAATATTTATTTAACAAAATGGTCAATGAGACAAGCGCGAGCAGTTATAGAAAATAATACTGATGAACGTGATATATGGACAGGTTTAGAAAGTAAAACACATTATGGACGACCTAATTTTAATGTTGATTTTCAAGATATAATTAATGAAGATTGGCAAATGACACAAAAACGTCATATTGGTGTATTTGTTTGTGGTTCAAAACCACTTGTTAAAGAACTTCAATGTTTATGTATTAAAATAAATGATCATCATTCATCAACAAATACAGTTCACTTTTATTTAAATAAAGAAAATTTTTAAATTTAACATTTTTTTTGTAAGTTATCGGAAATGGAAAATGAAACCTGAAGTTTGCTTTTTATTTTTTTTATACATGGTTAGATAGAGTTTGATGAGCTGATCAAAAACGTGTGTATTTTCAATATCAATAACCGGCAATTTTTCAATTTTTTTTTCATTTCCTTAAAATTCCAATAGTATTTTATTTCAAATGTAACGTAAACAACTGAATCTAGAAAACTCATATATAAATAAATATAATTCCTAGATTCAGTCTTTTACACTAAATTGAAACTAGTAGTTTTTTAATTTAAAGGAAATGAAAAAATTGACCTGCTTTTCTTCAGAAAAAGTAGACCATCTGAAAAAACTGTAAGTTGTTCCCTAAAAAACGATTCCGAAATATTGAAACCGTACATATTCTTGATCAACTCGTTAGCTCTATCTAACCAAATAGAAAGAAAAAAAACGCAAACGTTCGAGTTAATTTTGCATTGTCAGCATCTTACTGCATTATTTTTTTTTATTTTTAAATAAAAATCAATATTATTACCATCTAAATCATAGCTTTCATGAAGACAATACTTTCTTTAAAATTATAAGAATCACACAGCAATGACTCAAAGAAATGGTCAGCACACTTTTTCTAAAAATATATTCTTGTGAAAGAAAAGAATTTTTAACTTGTTTTAGCTTCTTAATAACAAAACAATGTTCGTATAATATCGTATTGACTTTTAATCATATGTACTCATTTTCTATTTGCTGTTTCTCAAGCTTCTTGTAGTAGTTAATGCTGTTTCTAGAACACGCTTTTATCCTTCTACTTCACATATCATATGTTACTATTATCCTTATTTTATCGATATTGTAATGCTGACCTTGCTAAATTCATGGTAAATTCATATTAACAAAAAAACTTTTCAGGCATTCTGTACTTACGACAATAGATGCCATATTATATTCTAGTTAACAATTCTATACAAATATTACTTCTTAAAAATACTGCAGAAGAATGACCTGAGTTTTTTAAACAGTTACTTGGAAAGAGCACATTAATTAAATACTTAATAGCAATGAAGTTTAATGATGCATAATACGTTTTTCTGTCATTTTTTAGCTGCTCATGCTAAAGTGCTTCACCATGTAAAAGTTTCGATAGGTTCGAATATCTGATAGTTTCGTCGTTTATATTGGAGATTTCATAGGTGTAGTCATTGCATCAATTCCAACCAATTTTAGAAACATGTCATTGAAATTTTAAAGTATCACTAGTAAAGTTGAGTTTTTCAAGCAGTCACAGAAATTTGCGAGAGGAAAATTCCATTAAAAATCTGCTTTGAATACAAACCTACTACTGACTGTTATAAATGCTACTTTGAGCAATGAGTGATATTAATGTCAGCCGAAATTAATTCTAAAAAGTCAAGTTAATTATGAAAAGTTTCATGAACGATCGATCTAAAACAATATCGTCTCTGTGCTTTATCATTGGTTTAAAACGAAGCTGAAAGATGGTATAACATTCTTGATAGTGAAAAAGTAATGTATTTATATCATTTCGACGAACATCAGCATTAGTGGAAAAAAAAATCAAATGTGTTATCAATGATAGAAGCGTCAAGTTTGCTGTGAGGCAAATATTCTCGAAGAAGAACATGTAAACAAATGTTCATCATTGTCGAACGAACTAACGACGTGAAAGAAATTTACAACTCCATTAGCGGACAATATACGATCTTCAATTTGATGTTATTGAAGAACAAACAGCAACGTGACAAAGGCATGCGTATTCGGGATTTGGCTGGTGGTGATGAACATTACAAGTGCAAATTATGAAGTTTGTTATCTGATGCGTCATATATATGTAGAATAGACATTAGTACATCGATAATCGATATTGCTAAACAACAGAGATAGAATGACTATAAAATATCGATTATATTTATGTTGGTGACCAAAATTTGCTCGCCATCTAATCATTCAATCATATGGTCACCACCATATATTATTTGAATTATGATCAAACACATTATGATTTTTATGCGATGATCAAAGACATTGATGATCAACTGAAGCCTGATGAATTTTTTTATTTGTTGAATGAAAACGCTTATAATTCATCGACGCATACAAAAATCTAATGCATCAGAAGGACACGTCCTTTCGAGAACATTTAGGTGGTCCTCTGTGTGAAGACGAAATTATCAAAATACTCAAACTATTGGAATGTTAAAACGCCTTCTAGTTGTGTTTTTTATTATTATTATATATTTCCGTCAACTTATGAAAGTTTATTCAAAGAATGTGGCTTTTCATTATACGAATGAGTTTCAGTTCAATGTGATCCGACGATTTTGTTTGTTTACCTCATATCATTAGAATCATTGCCAAAAGATGATTTTCTCTTATAACTCGTTTTTTTTCATCTTGAAGTCTGTTTTACTTCGGCACCAATTGAGTATCTTTTCTCATTGATTAGATCATGTTGAGAAAACTTCGATGAAAAAACATTTTTCTTGCAGACCTGTTTCCCTCATCAATGGTAATCATATAAGGTAAGGATCTCGATAAAAAACTAGATCAGAAGTTCGTCAGACCTATTGAAGCATGAACGTATCAAAGAAACGAACATCTTCCCGTTAGAGATCGGCCACTTTATTCAAACCAATAGATCGACGAAGATTATTACGGGTGTTCTCTTCGAATGAAACAATGAGGTTCGATATTGATTCGAGTCTCAAACAATTTTTTCTGACTAAAGTCTCTGCGAAGCCGATTGAAACAAAGTCGAAAAAAGGAAAAGCTGCGCAGGCCTAAGACGATTGGAATAAAAATATGAGAAAAAAGATGTTCATTGGTTCTATCACGTTGATTCGTGATGAACATCTTGATATGAACCTCAAAAATGATGAGACCGAACATTTGAAGCCTATTTATTCTATGCTCTAACTGGTTATGAAAGATTTACGCTGTGAATTACGAATTTGTTTGTTGTCGACCATCTTTTATAAACACATGATTAATACTTTGTAGACTGATTTCAACGGCAAATGTTACTTATTGATTATAGAATCGATGAAACACATATTGAATCAATAAAATACCACGGTCAGAAAAGTAATCGATATAAATTGTATCGTTCATCTGCTTTATCTTATTGACTGCTTGCACTTTAACTTGATCATACTATGGCAAAGATGACAAAAGTGCTACAAATAGACAAGATCATATTTGATGATCTAGTTTGCCGTTGGAATTAAAATTGTGTTGAAAGTTTTCGATTCGGTCTATTTTAGATCACGTGGATGATATCCACATTTAGTCTATATTTCAACTATCAAAAGATCATCAAAGTAGCAATCTATGTAAGAACAATTAAGAAGAGAACTGAACAGGTCTTCAATGATCGATCCTGCCTGGATCAAATCGATTTTCGTCGATTCTCGGTAAAGTTCAAGTACTAGTGTACTATCCGATTCGCTATAAAATCCTTCGCAAAAAGCATGGGCGATATAAATGCAGTCTTTAATTCAAAGATGCTCGGTAATGATTCCTTAAATCATTCATATGCAAGCTCAAAAACTTCATATTGTTCTACCATTTCTAAAAAAACTTTAAGTTAAGATCATTGCTCTCAATACGACGCATTCAAATCTTCACTCGGTGATAAATGCACTCCATTCGTACCTTTAAATTAAAATATGTCAATGTATTAGGAAAAAATCCAGCTAGAAAGCATAATTTGGTCTAAGAAAACTCTGAGCATAGCTACAGTTGGAGAGAGTTTTTTTATTTGTGTTTGAGACAGGCTCGTAGATGAATCACTGCTGCTAACTTCAGCTAACTCAAGAAATATCCATTTTAAGAATTCAATCGTAATTTGTATCTCACTAATGCCAGTGATTACTCTCTTTCTAAAAACAACAATTCGCGATTGAATAGGTATGGGTATGGATGAAGAGAAAACCTCCAACCATATGGATACCGGCACCCGTACCACAGTCATATCCTTCATTTATGTTATCCTTTTCATCTTTGTTGAAGTCAACAGCCTTGGAATGACTAACGGCTAATCACTTCTATAATCTGCTTTCCTAATCGTATTTCAACCAGAGATCAAATCAAAAATCAATCTAAACTACGCACAAAACAGTTGTTAAGAATATAATGAAAAAAATCACAGCTATAATTGACTGACAGTAGTATCGAGAGTGATGTTGACGAAAAAGCTAGTTATAAAACACACGTTCTATTGGTACGAACGTTTATGGGATACGAAGAACTGAAGAGTATGTAGATACAATGAGCAATCCTGTCTAGTATTGTCGGTGAGATTGCTGTTGTTTTCTTTGTCAAAAGCTTGGCTTTCTCCGAAAGTATAATTTTGCAGAAAGTTCATCTGAATATCGTCTGCAAAGGGCAATGAGTACAAATTTTTGCAGCTGATATTAGATAGTATGAAACGTTTGTACAACGTTATCTATACTGCGTGGATGAAACATTTAGTCTTTGCCATCGTGCAGAATATCTATCTTTACCATGATGCATTCTTGTGGCACGAAAAAATATTTTTTTTATAATTATTTCTGCCTCAAATTCATTCGTCGATGGAATATTTGCTTTGTAGGTCAAGCATTTGTTTATGTGAAGCTTATCAAGAACTACTATATGCGATATTTGAGATTAAATTTACATTAAGGTATAATGTGAAAAGTCGTATGCGTCAAATGTGAATGCTGAATTATAAGTATTTAAATATATGTAGTCATATATAATTATATGACGGGACCTTTTTCTTATTCATTTTTCGAATGGTAGAACGACTATTATTCATCACTCGAAAAGAATGAAATACAAAGAAAAGAAAATGAGTCTGTAGAGAGATTTGTACGTAGGTAGTATCACAACTGGTAAGTAGAAAAACGCTTTCGTCAACTAACCTATCGAAACATAGTCTTAACTCCAACCTAAATTCAATATGAACGTTTATTTCAATATTTTCGATTGATGAATAATAAGCGTTCTACCATCCGAGCAAATGAAAAAAAAGAACGTCCTGTCATATAATTATGTATAATTATATGTGATTAATCCAAAGGTAATAGGCACACATATGTTTAGATCTTCGATTACCGAGATCGATTAGCGTTAGCCTTCATAAAACAAAATATCTGTTAGTGATATCACTCGAAGAGATTGAAATAAATGCTCACATTGAATTTTGAATTAAGACTGTGTCTCGATAGTTGACTTGGTGGAAGCGTCTTCTAATTATCAGTCCTGATACTATATGGGTTCGAATCCTAGTCAAGAGACATATTCTTTTCTTTGTGTTTCTTTTTTTGCGAGTGATGAATAACAGTCGTCCTACTATTCAAAAAATGAATAAGTATTCAAATATAAATTCGAGTATTTACTATTAAACTATTTAAGTAGTCAAATATACAAGTGCTCAAATATTCAACTTGCTATTTCAAGTATTGGAGTATTTCAGTATTCAGTTACTTAAGTACTCAAGTATTCAGGTATGCAACTATTCAACTTGATAGATCAAGCGAAAATACATCTGCGCACACATTTCTCTCGATGTTCGTGTGTGTTTGTGCGGCACCCATATTCACAGAATTGTGAATGTGTATTTGCGCAGCATTAATATCAAAATAGTCGTGAATTTTTCAGTTTGCACGGTGCCTGTATCGAGGAAATTATGTGTGCGTCTGTGCTTGCGTAGTGCCGATAGCAAGAGAATGGTGAATGTCTATGTTTGCACGGCATCCATATCGAGAGAGAGAGGTAAGTGTGTTTGCGCGACACCCCCATTAGGACACATGTATGTTTATGTAACATTCGATTATTGTATAGTTGATAATCTTTATTTCAATTATTCAGTTGTTGCGTAATTAAATTCAGGTTTCAGGGTTGACATGTATCAGATATGCTGAACACATGGTCCAGGTTATGACAGTTACAGGAAATCGCTTAAGAGAAAACTCGCCAGACGACTCCAAAAGCAGCTGCTACTTTATTATTTTCTGAATTTTTTTCCAGCTCAGATGAGCGAGCATATTGCAAAACTGATGAATACGAATACTAGGACTGTCCGACACGAAATTCTCTGGAAAATGAACTAAGTCAATGGTCATTACAATAGCTTTTAGTAATCGAACGTAGCTTCACAAGGAAAGGGACCCTATGATTTATGAGTATTATCTAACAAGTAACTAGTCTCTGATATTGTGGAATTCAAGCGTTCCAAATAAAATTAATTCAGACGCGGACAGCATTTCAAACTCTGTATTGTTTGAGAAAGTACTCACAAGACAAAAAGATGTGTACAGAATTTTAGTAGTGCCCACAGTTGTGAAACGAAGTGACAAAATCGTACAAAGTTGTTAATATGAGGTTCATATTTTGCATTTTCTTGTGATTATAGTTCATCTTTAGAGTATAATAAATAGAATATTTGAAATAAACGTAGAAGTTTGCATCCGTGATGTAGTTTTTTACCCAGATTTTGAATATGCTATCGACATGTCTCTAAATATGCACTATACTAATAAAAAATGCTCCAAATGAGCGCATTTTTATGTGACTTTGATACTAGTTGGGATAGAAGTTCGATTTTGTCAACATAAAAAGGACATCTAATAAAACTAAAAAAATACTTGTGAAACTTGAAGTCTGGTGATACGAAATGAGATAAGATACTTCATCCTATCTCTTCTTACAAAAAACTCAATAGGCTAACTAAGATAACTTTAAATATATGCTTTGGCATGAATCCAGGTGAATCTGACTCGATTTGCTTTTTTTTCGACTTCATTAAACGTAGATTCAACCAAGTAGCATTTTCATGTTTAGGTTTCGATGCTGAGAGATCTTCTATGATCCAAAGAGACGATAAGCCGCTGTAAATATTTTGAAAAAATCAACATCCGTAAAATGCCATTCCTTTAACTTTTATGGTCTAACTACAAAAATTAAAGAATTATGTTCTCCAGCATTTTTCACAAGTACGACAGAAAAACTTAATATGTTGGACATATGTCTTTCGTGGCATGATCTTTCATTTGAGCTGGAATAATGCAAAAAAAATTAAGCAGCAGATTTCTAGCGTCGTCGTCTTACGGATGCTCTCTTAAAGATAAAAACGCCAGTACAGTATGAACGAGCTGTAGCTAGTTTTATCTTACGCATCGAACTATTTCGACATTCTCTCGTTCTTCGCTTGTATATGCATTATAGAGACATGTATATGAAACTAGCACATCTTTTGTATGAAAATGACTATAAAAAGAGTATGCTTATGCAGACGTAACAGAAATGAAGCAATTTTATAACGACAAGGTTATTATAGTATGAGTATAAACACGTAGAACTTAATTTAAATACGAATACACTGGAGAATATGCAAAGCAAAAACTATTAGTCCTTTCTGATGATTATGATATTGACTTCGAAGAGTATTATTATCTAAAGATTAGGAGTTTCGAATAGACTGAATTCTTGATATGGCAGTGCCAACTGCGAAAATTGACTTTGGCAGGTAATGTATAGAAATTTTAGGAGTTGCCGAGAGAACGTGCTGCCCTTCATATATCTTCCATGGAACTGAAGCTCAGAATGGATTGATATTTAAACGTGCTGTGGATTCTCGACCGGCAAGTACTACAAGTTCTACAAATGCTACAATCATCATAAGGTCAAGATAGTTTCTTGTGTTTTTTAGTAATATCTTTATAGTACTTTGGCGTAAAATTCAGAGTGAAAATTTAGTTTTTTTCTCAACTTTAGAATTTTTTTTATAAATAATAAAAGATATTCATTATGTATTTTAATTACCATCGTACAGAGACCGTGACACAATACAACTCATCATATTTTAAAAACCTACATTTTGAAACAAATAGGAACAAAATAACTCTTTTTATGTATACGTGGCTCTGTTGTTATCTCGATTTTCTTTGTTAGATTTGATATCTTTATATAGTAGTCATCTTTTACTAATAGCACTTTACTTAATTGTTCTTATTCACTGATTTATTTTTAAAAAGTTGAAATTTATAGACAAAAAGAGTGCTTTATCACGGTGATGCTGAGCGCAAAGAAATTTGTTGGGATAGTCCGAAAGGCAGCTGTAAATGTTTATAAATACTGTAGTATGCCTATTAACGACAGATCTTTAGTACGACAATGGGAAACATATATAATTATTGCAGACAGATATTAAGTTATAGAGAGACAAGAAGCAGATGACGTTCTTAAAATAGAAGTCAAACATAAGTGTACGAACCTTTATTCAATGAAAATATCTCGCATAATATTTCTGAGTATGCCGATAAGACTAAAAGATAATCATTGAAGATGTAACTTTTCACATGAAATCATTTGTTATGTATATCAGATGAGTTTCAAAATTTGAACAATTGATGTCACACTTTTCTTCCATGCAAATTGTCGTTCAGTCTTGTCATACACTTAGTTATGAATTCGCATCAGAAGTAATCAAGCAAATAAATTTCTTACCATGAATTAGACGCCTAAGTACAATAATATTTATGATTAAGAAAATTGAATTTTACATTTTAGCACTAAAATATGCAAAACATTAGCTGTTTTTAGAAGTATTGAGGGCGGATGTAGTTGCTAGTGAAAAGAAAATCTACAACCGCATCCACCCCACTGCTTAAAACTCTCAAAATTTGATTTGGATGAGTGGAAATTTCTTAATAAATGCAATATCAAACTGGCCTGTTTCTGTTATTTAAATGAAGCTCTTAACGTTTTTTTCGAAGGTATTTTCTACGTAAAACGTCCTTATATAAAAAGATATATTCATAATTCATCGTATTTCCGTGTACTTCGCTCGGTAAGAGAATAGTAGTTTAGGTGCTTGATTCGAAGATGAAAAGAAATTCAAATCGTAGATTTTGAAGAGCAGATTTTGTTTTACAAGCTGAAATATGAACATACGTTGCAAAGTTTTGTTTCAGATCCCACCAATGATAATACTAAATTGTATGAAAAATTGTCCAGCAAGTCTAATTTTTCAGATCTTTCAAAGATTTTCTCACTACTTTCAAGTAAAAATGGACAGATGATTCCTGAGTCTATATACAGTGGGAGCACAAAACTTGGATTCACACTCATAACGAGTGATTCGTCTAGAACACTTTCAAATAATCCAAGATTGAATAACCATTTTCTCCATCAACTTTCACATCAATTCTTTTTCTGTTGAATTCGGAATATAACCAGACAAATTTCGGTCGAAAACAGTTCTGAATAATCATTGGCTCTTGTGTCTAGATTTTAAAAAAACTCGAATAAAATTTTGATTATTTTAATTAAATTGTATCAAAATTTTTTCTTTTGATTTGTGAACTTCAAGTATACCATCAAGAAAGCCATTAAAAACTAAACAAAATCGCATAGTTTTAGTCTAGAATTTTTAAGAAACCTTTTAGTTTTGACCCGATATTATATGATTCATTGTTGAGAAATTCATCTAGAAAAAGGAAATGTAGATTAAAAAGCTTGTATGCCTTAAGATGAGTCCTTATCGCAATTTATGAAGTGCTACATTCGAATAATAAGACGTTTTTCAAACTGTGTACCTCAATATTATGGAAAAAACAGCCAGATATAATGATTAAAATCACACCTAAAAATAGAGACATCTTATTTCATGAACCATTCATTAGTAACAAAGCAGAGAGATTTTATGCAAAAGTAAAAGTCTGCTCTTTAAATCTCACTATGTTTTAAAATCTGAAATTCCGTTTTCTAGGGAAATTTCTTAGCAGCAAATCAAAGAATATTGAGTTAAAACTAAAAGGTTTCTTAAAAACTCCAAAGAGACTATTCATTTCTAAAAAAAACCTATACGGTTTAGTTGAGTTCTTTATGCTTCTCCTGATAATATACTTGAAATCTACGAATGAAAAGGAAAAACTTCGTTATGATTATTTAAGATATCAGAACTAATGACTTTTGAAACTGCTGTCAAATGAAATTATCTGGCTGTATTCTGCATTAAATGATATCTCAAGAGCTATCATTTATCCTTCAGCAACAAAAAAATTCCCAACATATTTTAAGTACACTACACTTTTTTCGACTGGTAGTAATGTATAATTGAAATAATAACCCAAAGAACTGTTTCGAAACATGTGTTCATCGTAGTTTGATGGTTCACTTCAAGAGCTATTTGAATTCCCAACAGTACACAACATTTGATCATAATTCGAAAGACATACATGTGAACATGGAGTCACAACACTTTTTATAGTCCTGATGAGGTAACAACACGAACTGTTTTCACAACATTCCACTCTCGCATATAAATTACATAGAGCGGTCTGAGTCGTGACATAAGTTAAATCCTAGTGACACTATTGGTCTATACAAAGTAGAGTTATTTGGTCATTGCGAATGCGTTGGTTTGTTCTATGTCATACTTCGAGAACCTTTCTTTGATTTTGTCTTTCACAGCAAGGACAAACATGTTCACATTAAGAAAAGGTCTTCCCAATTCTCTTTCTTGAAAACATGTACATTTGATATAATTGTAAATCAGTGTTATTGAGAGTTATTTATTCTAGGTTGGAAGCAGTAACAAGTGATAGTAGCGATTACTAACAGAATATTTCCAAATTCAAGGCTCATGTTACGCTACATTTGGTTTCTTTTGATAATCTCGTGCCATGCTTCGTTGTGTTTGAATGATAAACAGGTCTTAACGGCAGGTGTGAAAATATCGGCGAATGAATACATGGTTGTCTCCGCATCAAACACTTTTTCTAATTTTGCAGTCGTTATAAACCCATTCAGCGTCGTTGATAGTAGTGGTCCGACTAAATGCAATATGCGTTACAATACTATCGACTGGTATGTTCATAGTGTAGCTGTACTTGGTGTGACCAATCATAGCACAGATTCAGATTCGTTTGTCTTTGTTTTTGCCGCTGAAACAATCTCGACGGCGATACCGGTTGTGTGCATCGGAACGATTTCGAAATCAACTTGTGACCACAACTATCAGTGCACAAATGTGACTTCGTCCGAATCTCATCAGGAATATTTTCTAATCTGTTCAGATACGCATGGTAATTTCGCATATGGATTTACAAGATCCTTTGTATTTAAACTGGATATAGCCAGCAACCAAATAATTGAATTTATAAAGTCGTCCGCTGTCTGGCCATCTCTTGATTTCATCCCACGCGCTATAGATGTGGCCGATTCATGGGCTTTGGTCGCTGGTTATGGCTATTCGAACATTACAAAACAAAGCTACTCAGCTCTCGGTTGTGTTATTAACCTTACTTCGCTCTCGAATTCGTCATGCATCATTCTTGTTGATGAGACAAGTTACTTGAGACCATGGGAATTACTCTCATATTACGAGCTCTATGAAATCTCAGCTGCTATTCGTGGTCGCAAAGTACTTGTTGGAATACATCGTCTCAATTTAGTCGTTGTTCTTGAGAATAATAATAATTCACTAACTATCACTCGTAATCATACAGTTTCGTACCAAGATTCTTCTTCGTTTGGTCGCGGAGTGGATTGGGCTGATGACAAAACAATCGCTGTTTTGGTGTACAGCAGTCCTCAATCAACTTGGTCGAAATCACAAGTGTTCTTCTATGATGAGCGTTCGGTATCATCGTCTTCGCCTCTATATACTTTTCCCAATAACCAACAGATACTTGGCTCTCGTTTGTCCAACCCGTATTTTGCTCGTTTTACGATCACAGCAGGAGGGAACTTGGTCATACTTACAGATAACTATGCCGATGTTTTAATTATTCCAAGGGCTCCACCAGGCACCACTTCAATCTGGGTTGATACCTCGGCTTTGGTCTACGTCTTCTATTATAAATCTCAACCATGCATCGGTGGTACTTTCAAAAACATCTCGAATCTGGGCCCCTGCCAAATATGTCCACCTCACACTCGAAATTCAGGGGAATCATCGAATACAGGTCTTGAGTGTATTCCCTGTTCCAACAAGTCGAACTCGTTTTGTCCACTGGCATCGCTGACTGAAATCGAGCGAAGTGCTGTTTCTTCTTACAGCCAAGCGGTGGCCTATCCTGATAGTCCTGAGACAACAGATATTGAAGATCTCCTATTGGAAAACACGTTTAAAATTACTTTTGATTCTAGTTGCTTGGTCATTTCTCCACTCTTTTGGGCATCAATTGTCAGTGGTCTTAGTCTTCTTGTATGGATTGTGATGTTCATATCTAAAAATTCTAGTAGTAATGAATATGCTAGTTATCGTGAATTTGCCAAGAATTGCTTCAAGCATGCAGATCTTATCGGAGAAGGCGAAATGTGGGCGGGTGGTTTAGCTACTTTTACTGTTATTGTTCTGGTTGCATTCTCTTACTGGTTCTTAGCATCCTTTTTAGGAAGATATCCGATCGAAGAAGTGTCAGAACCGGCCTCGTTCTCATGTGACAAATCACTAGTCAATGCAAAGTTCTCTACTGGTCTCGAACTTCTGTCTCTTCCGAAATCTGAAGATGCTCAACCAATCTTCACTATGCTTGACGAACAAAGGTTTCAATTGACAATCGATTTGATCAATACCGGATTCATGTGTAACGATATTACGGCGCAACAAAATCTGCTTGTGACGAAATATATTCCTTTATCGATTCGATGCATACAGTCCAAATCGAATGCAACAACGTCAGTCACGTTCACTCTCCCAAATCATTATGCAACTGTGCAAATTAATATGACTGGTCCCTACTGGATTGGTGGGTTTCGCGTATGCATCTTTGGTGAGAGTCGCAGAAATATGAGTAATATATTACGTCAACTCAATTTTTGTCAATTCTATTCTGACGGTAATCAAGCCATTAGTCGATCGACTGTAGTTCCTATAGTTTTTGTTAAAAATATTAATATAACTAAGCCACTAAAAACTGTAGATCCAGTGATGCATTCAGGTCTGTGGATACCAATTTTTAGCAGTGTTACACTCTCCGATGAAGCTTACTACACTGATTTCGGTAACTACTTACGTTACACTTTGTCACTGACCATTATTGAAATCATTCTTAATGAGAGCCCGTTCTACATAAAGAATATTCAAGAACCGATCGTTCGAAGAGGTCAATTGGTCTTTAATGGATTACTTTTTACTTTTCTATGCATTGAAATTTTTGCTTTCGCATTTCTTCTCATCAAACTTGTCATATTGCCTTTGCTTCAGAAAGCCGAAATTGTGTGGAAAGAACACTGGCTTCGATAAAATGATGCTGGAGTCATATATAAAACTGTTAAAACAGTTCAGTAATACTTCTAATACTTTCTTGTTCATATTCTTGTTCGACTACCTTAATATTCACTCTTCTCATAGCAGAAAAAAAAACAAGAGGATCAGAGTGAACACCAAGTGAGTGACTGCCTGCGAGTGGGTATGAGTGTCAATGCACAGAAACTAAGCACGTCAGCCGCACACTCAAACCCACAGTCCACATATGCTCTTCATTCTTTTTTAAAAATATTGAACAAATTTTTCATTTTAAGTTGGCGGTTTTAATGCTCCATGAAGATCAATCGCTGATACTTAAGGGCACCTTTCCCTCTTTCCGGGATTTCTTGAGAACGGCTCATCAGAAAAATTTGAAATTTTCAGGACAGATAGATCTTGATGAGTACAGCAAAAGTTGTCATAGACTCAAAATTTTCTGATGCCGTCTTCTATGAGATAATAGGATCAGAATATCGAAAAATGGCCCTAGTTTTCGCCTCCGTTTCTCTAAGACGGTATGTTCGATTGAGCTGAAAATTTTTTTACAGGTAGTAGACACTGTTTGGGGTGCATATTTTTTTTTAGTTTCTTTTTATCTTTTGTTATTTTAATGAAAAAGTCAAAATACTGAGCCTACCCTAAAAAACGCTTGTTTTTATTCCTCTAGCAAATTTTGTGAAAGCTGCCTAAAATCACCGGAGCAATAATTCTTGAGAAGAAAAAAAATACTCATCCCAAATGGTGAGTAGAATATGTACAAAAAGTTTCAGCTCGATCTCTCTAACCATACCGGAGAAACGGGAGCGAAACAATACTTTTCCTACTAAAGCCTTAATTTTGAGAAAAAAGCAAAAAAAATATAAAATTTTAGCTATTTTCACTATGTAAATTTAATTTCTGCTCCAATTCTTCAATCTTTAAAGGCAATTGTTGGGTTTCAAAATATAGTCAGTAGATATACAGTACTTGAAACTATACAATAGCCACAAAAAAACCAAAAATGAAAAAAACAAAAATTTTGAGCGAGGATAGGGGTGGGTACCCTTAACACATATGATAGATCAGTTTAAAAACAGCGTCTACCGAAAAATATTTACACGATTTGCACTGGTTTTTTGGAACAAAACAAAACATCCATATTAGAACATGAAGAGAAAATCACGTGTGTGTGCTTGAAAAAGTTGCATTTTCAAGGTAAACAAAGTTGGAAATGCACGACGAATATATATAAGTATCATGTGCTATTCATTTTATGTGACTAGTTGAGCATCAATCAGCGATCGAAATGATAATTTAGAATCTAGGTGAAAACCTAGGTATTTGAATAAGTTTTATCGTCAAATAAATAGCCCTTGGTAAAATATGTGAATTTTTCCGACTTGAATCAGCTTGTAATAAATTATAAATTATGTTTACTTTATAGTCCAGTGCTAGACCCAAGAAGAAATAGGAAGTTTAGTATCCGTCTTGCGAATCTTTGAACTCATCATCGTGAGGTGTTTGAAATATGTACTTTTGTCGCTAGGGTAAGGCTTAAAGGTCCATAATTGAGGCTGAGTCCCCTAGCCCAAAATTTTGGCTCCGCCACAGGTAAGATGATGTCCGATCACTATTGATATATAGGAAAGAATGATTACAATAGATGCTGCGTAATATTTCTTTTTGAATATTTTTGAAGATGTACTTCCTTTGTTTGATTTTCAACCATAATAATAGTTTTTTTCGTCATATTTTGATGTATCTTATATTCTTTTTTTCTGTCAGCTTGCTTTTTTTCATTCTGTAATTGTGAATTTAAAATAAATATACTACGTTGTATATTATTCTTTTCTCATTTTGTTTCTGCACTTTCTAAATCTGATTGAAGATTTGGTTTATTGTATTATTTAGTATATTTTGATCATTAGAATTAATTAATGAGCGTGTTGTCTTACGCTTTATTTTTTTTAAACTTGCACAATGTTGTTTTTGGCTTCTATAATATGATTTTCAGTGTCATCACATCCTCATTTAGAAGTTATTACAATACTGTTGAGAGAATAATGAAGTTAGTTTTCCTTTCTATTTTCTTCTCATAATTTTCTAATTCACTGTCTTCCACTATATTCACTTTTTTCGGTGTATGTGTAAAAATCTTGTACACTCATACAAAAGACGAAGAAAAAAGATTCAATCATTATCTTCATGCGAAGGAAGAGAGATCAACTAACGGATTGTGATAACATATTTAACAGTTTTCTTTCTTTTTCTCTTCGTATTAAACAATGAACGATCATTAACCCTCGGTTATCGTCCTCATTTTATAACTTCAACAGTGTCCTGGGGTCCGCGTGGACCCATCCCATAAAATTACAAAAAATGATGGTTTTGCTTTACGTAAGGTATATATTTATATACTATAAATTTTCAAATGCTCTTCTCCCTAGAGACTTATTTATCGCTTCTTATAGAGGCAATATAAGAACGCACGATGCGAAGAAAAGGATTCACTTATACTAGTTTCATAACAGAATGGAAGTGCAAGTAAAAAAATCATACATCCAGTACATTCAGTCTGCGTACGAATACCCTATGTTAGCACATACAGTTGTCTATGAATAAGAAAACGAGATATTAGTTGTTATGATGTTTATTTTTATCTTCTTCTTTTGTATATGATCAACAAAGTTTAAAACAGAAATGTCTCTACTATGTGGATCAAGTTGTCATTATTTGATAGTTTTCGAGAAATTTTTAGTTCTTCTTTTCACATGTTCAACAAGTTACTACTGCGATGCTGCTGGAATGCGAAAGACAAACATTTAGTCCACAATTATCACAGATTTGTCGAACTTTTCGTCCAGGTTTTGCAGAACACAAGTAACGTCTTCATTTTATTCGATTTGTATGAGTATTCACAATAAGATCTTTTACGATTCCCGAAGGAACTTGATATCCAAGAGATAGAAGAGCCAGTTTGACCTTCGGCATCAGTCGAGATTCTTGACTACGACGTTGATTTTGTGGAATACGCAATAAATGGCAGTTATAAAAAAGCGAAAAATCATATCTAAACTATCATTGGTGTCCTGGGGTCCACGTGGACCCATATCCGTATTTTTTCTCTCTTAGATCTATTCATGATTTTTTATCAAGATATTGTACATCTACCAAAGCCTAGAGATTACAAAAAACAAATGACTCGAAACAGTAAATAGTTGTGTAGTGCGAGACGAAAACCTGTAAAGTGGGTCCAAGCGGACCCCACAACACTAGCCGAGGGTTAAGCAAGTCGTGTCATTAAAGAAGAAAAATCGATTAGACTTCATAGTTGTTTTTAATAATTATATGTGCGACATTAAATTCAAGTTTCCTATGAACGAATCATCAAAAACGTTGGACGGTGTTACCGTCATTTGTCGAATTGGTTTGGTGCGGTTGTTGTCGTGTAGGAATGGCAAGGATAGATGCTTTTTTAACGTCGTCAGATTCATCATGAGAGTTGTGGTGGAATGTAGAAAAACTGCATGATAATTAAAGCATCACAAAGACACGTCACCGCGAGTTCGGACACAGTAGAAATATACTCGAATAGGTGCTCTGCGAAACGAAAGTAGAACTATTCATATGTCACAGGTACAAGCACAGCGATTATAAACAAATACACATATGATTGGGTCCAGCCACTACGAAAATGTTCGTATTTCTCTGAAAAAACCGTCGAGTAAGAGGAAAAAAAGCGATGCTGTTTCGAGTTATTGTTGTAAATTCTTGATTAATAAAGATAGGAATGAATATGGTAAGAATAACTTTCAGTTGAGAGATGAAATGAAAAATGTGTCTGTTTTCTACTTCAATACGATCATGGAGTTGCCGATATAAACGATAGTAAATCAGTGCCGCAGTGAAGACTATGACGAGAACCATCCATCCAAAAAATATAATGATTGAAACGTTGACCTTCTCATAAATATATAAGAGAATATAGCCAATATGACCAGTTTCAACAACTACCCATAAGAACAGGTGGTAGAAGAATAATAAATAGTATAATTTAATCGGAGCCCAATACGGTAGATATGAAAAGACTATGAGAATTGTCGAGATAAGACCTTCATCGATTGCTGACTCAGATTTGTATGACCCACGATAATAGTAAAATGCATCAAAGGCAAATGAAATAAACGAGAAAAGTAGAAGCAAAACCATTGCCCAAAAATTGAATGACGCTGATATGCAAGATTATTTGTACTATAGTTTAATTTTCTATTGCTTAATTCTATTACTCATACAATCCATGAAGAAAAAGTGATCCGAAAAATCGATTATATATCGATAAAAATGGAAAAACAACCAAAACTATCGAAATTTCATCGATTATTCTGATTAGTTTCGATTAAAATCGATGTAATAGTCATTAAGAAATCACTTATAATCAATGTTAAACAAACAAAACTAGAATAAGCCTCTAACACTTATAATCAAACGAAATTGATAAATGTATGCTGGAACGATGAAAATATCAAGCGAAAAGTCGCATATCATTCATCCTACTCGGATGATTAATGGTGAAAAAACATGGTTTGCAGCTCTTGTTATCTCTATTCATCGGCACATTGCTTTCATTAGTTTCTAATGTCTGTAGTAAAACATTCTTGATTACAAATATCATCATTCGTCATACTCAATTTAATTGTGCACTATCTTCAAATCTTACTTATTCGATCTTATGAAAAAAGGACAATCATTTTGACTCTATAAAAACGTTCGCTGTCAACCAGCTTATTAAAATGAAAAAGTAACATACTTTCAACTTCATTTCAGAGTACAGCATGTGAATCGGACATTTTTTATTAAACGTGGTCTGATACATCATACTTTTCAGTTTCATAATTAATTATATTGATTCTCAAAAGAGAATCCCCAACAATCGACCAGTCGTAATTATGACATATTGCAACTACAATCCTTACTTTATTTTTTTTGTAGTTTAAACAAATTAGTTTTTTGGCATACTTATAACAAATACCGAAGATTGCAATCCTACAATTTATGCGATTATATCCTAAAAATTAAGAAAAGTGGCTTTTTTCACATTTGAATAGTATGTAAAGACTCCTGTTGCCTTTGTTTTGCGTAATGAGTATATCACGATTTCGAAAGATTTAACAAAGAGCTCTCGAGGGTGTGTGTAGATGGAAGCAAGACCTTCAACCACATGCGGACATGTTAGGAACGCAAGTTTATGTCCTCGCAGTCACGTATTGTAAACAGGCTTTAGATAAAATTTTGTCGAAACTGGAATGAAGAATTTGCAAAGACTACACTCGAATATAAATGATGAAATTTCAACGACATATGGCTCAAATATAATGACGCTATTATTATTTCTATGGTATACAATATGAGCAGACGGTGGCCTAGCGGCAGATATCTCGTAAAAATGGTTCAACACAGTCTATATGAGCTCCCGACTCAAAAATGTCACATCATCATTGCGGTGAGCTTTGTTCCTCTGACAACTTGACGATATGAATAACGGAAGAGAAAGAATGGAGTAGATATATTAAGGATTCAATGTTGTGCTTTAGAACTCAATATAAAGAAATTAACTGGAGTAGAAACCAAGTAAAAACAATGCAGTAATATACAGCACAAGTGTAGCCAATGCACTAATTGAGGCTGTAGGGAAATAAAAATCGCTAACTCAAGATTCATGAGGAAAGGAAAAAGGTTTTTATAATTGTGAAGAGAAGTTGAAAAAAGACTCAATGCAAAATGTGACTAAAGAAGCACTACACACTAATCAAGATTAGGGACGAGGTTTTCTCTTCTACGTTTAAAAACTTTGACGGCAGCTTTGAATCATTTTTCGAAAGTGTCTCGATAGGTTTTCTCTTATTTTCAGGGAATTTTCTGATGAGCTTTTTCGAGTTTTAGGAAATTAGAACTGTCTTGCACGGATTTTTAGAGATTTAGACTACACCATCCTCTAACTCTAGACACAATATTACAACTTTATTTTTCCGAACTTACAGAAGTTTGTAAAATAGCGATTGATTATTTTCTGCAACAAGTCGAAGTGTTTTATAATATATTAAACCTTTTTTGCAATCTAATTCAGAATCATTCTTCGAATCTCTCAAGTAAACATGCGAACTATATCATCCTTGTCGATAACTATTCCAAGTGAAAACTTTCTGAGAATACTGTAACCAAAGTGGAAATGACTCCGTCACTTATAACATAACTAGGGCGTCGAAACGTAACCGAAATCGCTGCCATCCTTAGTCACAAAGTTGATTTGTCTATTGTTGGAAAAGTCAGTGTGAGACCGAGAGTATCTAATAAAACTCGATAGTCATCGATATGGTTAGCACCTGTCGTGAGCATGGCTATCTTTAGTAATGATGAAAATTGAAAAATTTTTCTGAACTGAACGCGAAAGCATGTTCACTCAAAGAGCTTCAAGATCACATAAAATATTTTCGGACCCCGTACTTATGTTTGCTACATAGTAAATGGTTGGAGTTCTATGTAAATTTATGAACTTGTCTCAAAGTTTGAGTTTCATGTGAAAACGTGTCGAAACAATATCATTTTTGCGCATTTCTAGCAGAAACGAAAAATTGACATTACTTCTACTCAGTTTTGATTGACTTTAAACGTTATTATGTTGGACTATATGTTCTTCTATTTTTTGGAAATATTCGGCTTCTCAATTCTGCCGTAGGGGTTTCTTTGCAATCTTAGCAAATATTGTACAGATTTCTCTCTCTCTTTCTGTTTATTTGTCTCTATTTAATTTTAAATTGAATTGATCAGTAATTTTCAATAATCTCTCATATATTACTAAGGCGCATAATACGATAAATTCACACTCAAACCCTTTTCTGTCAGTTAGTCTAGTGATAAAAGCAATGCATTTTGGGTGATTACTTCGCAATTGGAGCATTTTGTGATCAGAACACATCTTTTTTGGTGATCAAAAATCTACTAATCTGCTGTGTGAGGATGTATGAAAGGACAAAGAGATGCAGTGATGACTGTAGCAGCCGAAACGCCACATTGGCCATACGAGAATATAACGATGCATCAATATAAAGGGTATCCCAGAAGTTATGTTACAATTTTCAAACTCATCATTCTCGCGTTCAACAAAAGCAAACTCCTTGAAACCTTGGTAGATTATTGTACATATCAAGTACTACATAACTACAAAGTTCGAGGTCCATAGCTTTTACTATGGGTGAGAACCAATAAAAAGATTATCAGGTACCAATTTTTCAGTTTTTCTGATCATCTTGGTTATTATTAAAAGAAATACAAACAATGGAAATAAAAAGAAATGCACAATAATAGGCATCGATGTTCGTGTCATTGATAAACAGCTTGATGAATTACTAATTTTAAACATGTTGATATTTTATTCGTCATATATTGACATAATGAAACACTAAATTTATTACATTTCTTTGTAATGTTGTTTTCCATATATTCAATATTAGTATTCTTGCCCTTGCAATCTTTCGTTTAATGCACCGCAAACGTTTTCGATAGGCCAAAGGTCGGCAAGTTAGAAGCATAACTTTTGGATTCAATTCGATGAAATAAAACTTTCTCAACGTCATTGAAAGGGAAATTACTATGGCAAGAATACTAATATTGAATATATGGAAAACAACATTACAAAGAAATGTAATAAATTTAGTGTTTCATTATGTCAATATATGACGAATAAAATATCAACATGTTTAAAATTAGTAATTCATCAAGCTGTTTATCAATGACACGAACATCAATGCCTATTATTGTGCATTTCTTTTTATTTCCATTGTTTGTATTTCTTTTAATAATAACCAAGATGATCAGAAAAATTGAAAAATTAGTACCTGATAATCTTTTTATTGGTTCTCACCCATAGTAAAAGCTATGGACCTCGAACTTTGTAGTTATGTAGTACTTGACATGTACAATAATCTGCCAAAGTTTCAAGGAGTTTGTTCTGGTTGAACGCGAGAATGATGAGGTTGAAAATTGTAACAGAACTTCTGGGACACTCTTTATAGGTTGCATATCAAAATCAATATACAATGTATTTCATTGAAAATGAGTGCGATTACAAACACACAATAAAAAAAAGAAAACTTGTAAAAATATATCAATTTTAGAAGAAAATTCAGTTTGATAAAGTATCATCGGAGAATTACTTTATGATTGGCTTTGATCGATGCCATCAGAAGGTCTATCGGCGTTGGTTTTCGAAGTCTCCAATGTAACAGTTGCAACCGCGTCGCTAGTTTCTATGAGAAATAAATTGATGAGAATTCAAATAACAGCAAAATCCTAGCAGAGACTTAGAAAATCATTTTCTTATTCTGGGCATCTATTTCTCATTGAAAAACTGTTTTAAATATAATCTCGCCAAGCTGAATGATTGATATTCTCAAATTTGCTAGATAACGAAACTTAACAATAACCATTTCACAAAAGTAACAATAGATTAGGGTGTTGCTTTAGAATGAGGCTAGCGTGAATTGGTCAGATGCTAATGTTCAGTTTTTTGTAGTGAAAAAACGAGAATCTTTTTTTTGGGAATCGCTTTAAGAATACCTGTCCGTTCAACATTATCTGGTTCAGTTGAATTGCGTTCAATTGTTTCAGGCTTAATGTCTTCGCGCGTGTCATTTTCTGGATGGTGAGCATCCGATTTATGATGTGTGGTCACTTTCTTATGTGTGACTACATGACCATGTGTTGTTGTTTTTTCGTGTATATTCGAATGACCATGACTATCCTTATGTGGCTCATGAGCATCAGATTTGCGTCGCGGGCTATGTGTAGCAGTTTT
>CAJNOP010000625.1:31692-47068 GCA_905250075.1 Rotaria sp. Silwood1 | reverse complement strand
AAGTAACGATTGAAGCTTGAATGGCGACTTTTTATAGAACAAAAAACACGTGGTCGTAATAGACGCAAACAAACGAGTTGCTTCTCAAGGACTCATACTGCTTTTTCTATATGATGTTTTGCGTCGTAACGATGAATTGCGCGTATTGTTTTGATGGAGGGAGAATGAAGAAGAAGCAGAACAAAAAAAGAACACAGAAAAAGTTGATACGCAAATTGCCTTGCACTACTCATTTCATCCAAAATACTGTCTTGTATTCTTGAATGTTCGAACGCTGAGATAATGATTGAAGATAAATTATGGTTTATACTTTAGGACGGAAATCACTGTACAATGCGAAGCTAAGAGAGTCCATATTTGTCAATAACTTCACATTGTGGGAACATCTCTACTTGGAATAGTTGACGTGTACGTTGTACGTACATAGAAATAGTTGCGAAGCAGCCGCATTCTCAAGCGACGCAGAAGAGCAAAATACTATATGCAGAAAATGATGGAATAAAAAAAACTAGGATTGTGCGAGACAGATTTGATTATACCGAGAAGAAAACAATGAACTTCAAAATTTCAAAAGACTCCAAGAAACTTCAAGAAGCTTCAAGAGAGTCTAAGACTAAATTAGGATTTGAGAAATCTTAAAAATCGGTTGTAAATGAGCTTAAGTTTGGGATGCGATTTAGGGTGTATCCGCTGAAATTTAACTCCAAAAAATACTTCCTTATTTACGAAATTCTCCCAAAATGACAATAATGAACATTTTCGATACTCTAGTTAAGCTGGAATATCTACAAGTGATGAATCAACCATATAGAAGACACTATTCTCTAAATTTTCATATATACAATTTTTTGTCTTCAAAATCATCTGAAATTTTCTGAAGTCTTTTCACAAAGGAAGTTCACAACTCTTTTTAAAACTTCAAATTCTCCATCTTCTGTTAAATGGATGAATGTTGTGCATGAATGTAAACTAGAGGAAAATGACATCTACATTGAATCAGATTTATTAAGGCTCATGTGTTATTTTAAGGACATTTAAATGATGATGAAAGATAAACTAAAGGAAAATCTGTGAACTGATGCTAGCCTGTTATTCATCACTACTTTGTAAATATTCACTGATTAATGTCATTAATTAGTTGAAATCACAATCAATTAAATAAATTTGTCTAATGCTGGCAATAGTCAGTACAAATAACAAGTGATTCCTAAAAAAATTTCTCTTCAAATCTAAAATGTTGCTTGCAATCTTTAATTTCATTCTTTGTAGTATAAAGGATTTTTTTCAATTTAATATGTTGACTTTTATTCTTCCATCCAATTCACCTATACACCTGAGAGCAATTATACTCTTGAATTCCTCGATATGAAAGTTATTTCATCATCTGAGCAATAATCCTGCAAGACGACAATTTATCACAAGCCGACGTTCATTGGTCTAATAACTAATCGGTACTCATATATTCCCATCGAACACAATAAGGTCACTATTGTTATTATGGTTCCACGTGTACTCCAAATTTGTTCCACTTATACATTCTTAGCAGCTGAATTTGATGAAATACGAACAATTGATTTAGAAAATAATTATCCAACATCAGTTATTAATACTATTATTGGAACAAAATTAAGTCAACATCGCAAAAAGAATGAACACAAATCAAATTTAACAATAGCTGGATTTGGTGATAAATTTATATTTGTTGAAATCCCATTTATTAGATGTTCAACATCAGGCTTAAAGCAAAAAATCGTATAATTATCTGATTAACTACGTCCTGTTCTTGATATTCAATTCTTTATCAAATCACCACCATCGTTACGAACACATCTCCGTATTAAAAATCTGATTGGCAAGCAGATTCAATTCAATTTTATATATTCTATTATGTACAACGATTGTATTCATTCATAGATTTGTGAGACTAAACAATAATACATTCCATGATTATGGGAACTTGGTGCATCAAAAATTGCTTTTATTCAACATGAATGCAGTATTGGTAGTGATGATGACAGCAATAATAAACATCTTGAATCAACATCATTAAGAAGATCATCACGAATTCAAAATAAAAAAACAAGTAACAACGGGAATCGTCGAAAACAACATCATCACTTCCATCAACAGCAACACAAACAATAATAATACTGTCTGCTCATCGATTGTCCAACATGAAAAAGAAATAGGACATCAAATTGATTGGAATAATTTTCATGTTGTTTGGCAAGACCATCATCCTTATCGCTTACTCATCAAGAAATCATTATTAATCCAAGCATTTCAACCACAACTTTATAAAACAGAACATTCAATGCGATCGATAGTCTTTCCAGATGGCTTATCAAGAAATGTGTTGCTTGATCCAAATGATTAATAGTGAACTTTATACTTTATATTTTATATTTATTTTTATTGTCCTCCTTGTAATAACTATTTTTTATTTTCTTGAAAATGATGACATAGATCATCGAAATGTCGAATAGTCATTATTTGCTTTTTTTAAATGAATTATTTATTTTAATTATGTTACTTAAAGCCGCTGTTGTTATTTCATTTATTATCTCTTGTTTAATATAAGTGTAGTCACTAGCTTATCTCTCACTTTGTATTAAGTGTGAACAAAAATAGCACGCATGATTTACTCTAAAGAAAGAATAAAAAAAAAAACGATTTTTCTCTTCCATTCTTTTTCTCTCTTTTATGAGTTATATATATCAAGCGTAAGTCTAACACTGTAATAACACAAAGACAAATCTATTCGTACTGTTCTGTCTACTCATTTTTCTCCTTCAATTACACCGGTAACATGAATATCAACACTAACTTGGTTGCTTTGCCTATTGCCTTGATATTCTTGATAATATGCAACAATGCATTCAAAACAGATCCAAATCGGGATGACACAGATTTCGTAACCCTGCATCAAAGAGTACTCCAGAGATGGCTAGACTTAGTGCTTGGCAAACGTATCGTGGATTCATTTGCATCACGCCCTTGAGCCTATGAGAATAGCCAATATTGACGTTTGATCCAACAGAATATTTGAAAACACACTTCGTAAGCAAAGTTCTTTTCCATTGCAAACTAGATTCACAATACAAACAATAGACTTTTGCTTTCCACTAAGATGAAATTTTGAAAACATGCTTGCTAAGCAAAGTTCTTTTCCATTGTAATATAGATTCACAATACAATCGATAGACTTTTGCTTCCCACTAAGATGAAAATTTGAAAACATGCTTGCTAAGCAAAGTTCTTTTCTATTGCAACCTTGGATTCACAATACAAACAATAGACTTTTTCTTCCCACTAAGCTGAATATTTGAAAATACGCTTCTTAAGCAAAGTTCTTTTCCATTGCAATCAGGATTCACAATACAAACGATAGACTTTTGATTTCCATTAAGCTGAATATTTGAAAATACGCTTCCTAAGCAAAGTTCTTTTCCATTGCAACCTTGGATTCACAATACAAACGATAGACTTTTGCTTCTCACTAAGCTGAATATTTGAAAATACGCTTCTTAAGCAAAGTTCTTTTCCGTTGTAATCTGGATTCACAATACAAACGATAGACTTTTGCTTCCCACTAAGCTGAATATTTGAAAACATGCTTGGTAAACAAAGTTCTTTTCTATCGCAACCTGAATTCACAAAACAAACGATAAACTTTTCCTTCCCAATAAGCGGAATATTAAAATCAAAGCTTTATTTCACCTATTCACTTCTCCAACTATCTCCCAACATTGCACAGCTCTGAATATACCACTGAAGTGAACCAAAAATTTGAATAGAATCCTCCTATGAATATGCATTATTCTTCTATCATCTGTTCATCGATTATGTAATCAATCATCCATGTTTGCTTGAAATTCCACGAAATATTTCAATAAAGTCTTAATATAAATTATTGTAGTGCCATGTGTTCGCCGATCACGAAATCAACTTTGAATGCTTGAGTGAAAATAACCAAAATATTTGAACAAACTCTTGATAAGAAATATTCTTCTGCAATGTTTTCATCCATTATCTAATGGACACTGAATGTTTCCTTCAAATTCATGGAAGTATCTAAAGACAATCTTACTATCGATTATTCTTTTCTTCTGTGTACATTAATCATCTTGCCAGCTTCAACACCTTTCTCGAACGTTACCTCAATAATAGGATCTAACCTTTGTCGAAATCATTCATTTCCGTTTCTTCTTCATGATATTGTTCATGGGAAATTCATTCCTCAAAAAGCTGAAAAAATCTGAATAGAATCTTCCTATGAACTATTCTTTTCTCGTGTGTTTGACGATCATGTCATCAAATCTGAACATTTCCTTCAAAGTCATTAAACTATTTAAATAGCACCTTCCTATGTATTAGTCTTTTGCCCTTTGCTCGTGTATCATATTTACATCACCAAACACTTGCTTCAAAGTCGTCGAGATATGCTAAAAATACCTTGATATCAATTATTCATCTGTTATGTGTTCATTGACGATGTCATAATCTTTGCATGTTTCCAAGGAAGTTATGTGAATATTTGCATCGTATCTTCCTACGGGTTATTCCTTCCGATGAACGCGATCATCATGTAGTAAAACCAAATTTTTTTTCTACGAAACGGAAGAATATTTGAATAGAATCTTTATTAGACTTATTAATGGCTCATGTAAGATTCTACTAGGTACTGTACTACACGTTACTGTTTGAAGTGATTGCAATATCTGAAGAAGATCTTAATATGATTTACTCATTCCGTGTGTGATGTTTGACAATTTTATGTACTTCAGGCTTCCCTTCGAGGTCATTGCAATATGTATATAGGAAATTTGTCTAAAATATTCATTTGCATCTAATATTCGACCAGAAAACGTGCTTCACATTTTGTTTTCAACTAAATGACATTTTCAAATTGAAGCTTAATTTGAATTTTTCAATCTCCGTCTAGTATTCATAACAAAACCGTACTTCAAATATTGTTTTGAAGTAAGTGAGGTATCTGACTCAAAGCTTCTTTTAGATTATTCATTATCCAAGCTTTATTCGAATGTATTGCATGAATCAGATTTTATTTTGAAGGAGGTGAGATAATTCAATAGAACCTTCATTGCAACTACTCAATCGCCGTGGAACATTAGATCATATTACCTACTTCAGATATTATTTTGACCTAAGTGAAATATTTGAAAAGACCCTTCTTTTGAATTATTCATTCCTCGTGGAATATACCAATATATCAGATACTCCAGATTTTACTTTGAAGTAAGTAAAATATTTCAATCGAAGCTTACTTTAAATTGTTTCTTGTTCATGGAATATTAAGTCACGTCAAGGTACGCAGATTTTATTGTTAATTAAATGAAATACTTGAATGCGAGCTTTTTATCAATTATTCATTCTCTGCAGAAAATCCGACCTAATTACGCACTTCAAGTTTCAGTTTGAAGTAAATGAAATATTTGAATTCAAGTATGTTTTGAGTTATTCATTCCCCGTAGAATATTCAACCATCTTACATATTACAAATTTCCTTTTGCACTAAATGGAGTATTCCAATAGAAGTTTCCTTTAAATTATTCTCTCTCTCCATAGGGTATTCGACGACATTACCTACTGCAGATTTTATTTTGAAGTCAGTCAAATAATTGAACAAAAACTTTATTTGAACTACTCATTATTTCTGAAATATTATGCTATTTGATGTACTTCAGCTTTTACTTTGAAGGAACCAAAATACTTTAATAAAAATTTAGTATGAATAGTTCATTCTCCGTGAAATCTTGTACAATATTACGTAATTCATGTTTTATTTCGAAATAAGTGAAATATTTGATTTCAAGCATAATTTGAATTTTTCATTTTCCATAAAATATTCGACCATATTACATATTTAAGGTTTAATTTTGCACTAAGTGAAATATTTGAAGAGAAGCTTCCTTCATATTATTCCGCGTCTGTGAAACATTCGACGATATTACCAACTTCATATTTGATTTACAAGTAAGTGATAATTTGAACAGAAGCTTAATTTGAAATATTCATTCTCCGTGGAATATTCAACCATAATACACATTACAGATTTTATTTTGTAGTAACTGAAACATTTGTATTGAACTTTGGTTTGAATTATTCATTCGTGATGGGACATTCAATAATATGACATATTTCAGATTTTATTTTGAAGTAAATGATATGTCTGAATCGAAGCTTGATTTGAGTTATTCATTTTATGCTAAGTATTCGATTACATTACGTAATCCAGAATTTGTTTTTGAAATAAGTGAAATATTACAACAGATACTTTATTTGAATCATTCTCTCTTCGTTGAATATTTAATAAAATTCCGAAGTTCAGATTTTATTGTGAAGCTGATGAAATATTTGAGTAGACGCATGGTTTGCATCATTCATTCTTCTTGGGACTTTGAACCATACTACGTACTACAGATTTTGTTTTAAAGTAGTTTACATATCGGAACAGACGGTTAGTTTGAATTATTCATTCTTTGTCGACCATTTAAACATATCACGTATTCTAGATTTTATTTTTCATTAAGTGAAATAGTTGGATGGAAAGTTACTATGGTTAGTTCATTCTCTGTGGAGTAATTTAGAATATGACATTTTTCAGGTTTTCTTTTGAAATAAGTGTAATATTTGAAAAGAACTTTTTTTTGACTGATTCGTTCTCCGTAGAATAATTTAATATATATGATAGTGCAGGTTTTATTTTGAAGTAAATGAAATATTTGAATAGGAGCTTTATTTGAATTATTCATTCTTTCTGAAGTATTCGAAGCTACTAGATAGTTGAAATTGGCTTTTGAAGTAAGTGAAACATTTGAATAGAAGCTTCCTTTAAGTTATTCGTTCTTTGTACAACGTTTAAACGTATTAAATACTTCAGATTTTATTTTGAAGAGAGTGAAGTTTTGAATAGAAACTTGCTTTGAACCATTAATCGTCTATGAAGGATCTGACGATATAATGTACTTCAGACTTAATCTTGAAGTACATGAAATATTTGAATAGAAGTTTGGTTGGAATTATCGATTCTTCATGTAACGTTCCATCATCTAACATACTTCAGATTTCTTTTTTGCAGCAAATGAGATATTTGAAAAGAAACTTATTATGAATTGTTCATCTTCCATGGAATATTGGATCGGACCAGGTGCTTCCGATTTTGTTTTGACGTAAGGGAAGTATTTCAATGGAAACTTCGTTTGCAATATTCATTTTTCGTCGAATATTTGACCATCTGATGTAGTTTAGGTTTTATTTTGTGGTAAGTGACATATTCGAATAAAAGTTTTCTTCGAATCATTCATACTGCGTAGAATATTGAATCATGTGCGTACTTCAGGTTTTATATTTCAGTTAGTGGGATATTTCAATAGAAACTTAATTTGAATTATTCTTTCTCGGTGAAATATTCGATCGTATTACGTTGTTCAGATTGTATATTCAAACTAAGCGATATATCTGAATGAAATCCTGGTTTGAATTATCCATGCTCTATAGAATATTCTACGGTAGCACGTACTAGAGACTTAGTTTTTAACTAAGTGAGATATTTGAATGAAATCTTATTTTGAATTTTTCCTTCTCCATGGTAGATTCATCTATATCAGGTACTTCTGATTTTATTTTGAAGTAAATGAAATACTTGAATGCAAGCTTGTTTGGAATTATTCATTCTCTGTGGAATACGCGATCAGAGTACGTGCTTGAGATTTTACTTTGAAGTAAGTAAAATATTTGAATGGAGGGCTACTTTGTATTTTTGATTTTCTGTGGAATATTTGAGTGTGTTATTTTCATCAGATTTTATTTTGCAACAAATGAAATATTTGAATAGATGTTTGATGTGAATTTTTATATCTTCGTGAAATATTGTCCCCTGTAACGTACTACGAATATTGTTTGAAAGTAAGTGAAATATTCGAATGCAAGCTTCTTTTGAATCATTCATTCACCGTGGAATATTCGATCAGATTACTTACTTCAGATTTTATTTTGAAGTAAGTAAAATATATGAATGGAAGGCTACTTTGTATTTTTGATTTTCTGTGGAATATTTGCGTATGTTATGTTCATCAGATTTTATTTTACATCAAATGAAATATATGAATGGAAGGTTCTTTTGTATTTTTGATTTTCTGTGAAATATTTGAGTGTGTTATGTTGATCAGATTTTATTTTGCATTAAATGAAATATTTGAATAGATGTTTGGTGTGAATTTTTTTATCTTCGTGAAATATTGTCCCCTATAACGTACTGCGAATATTGTTTGAAAGTAAGTGAGATATTCGAATGAAAGCTTTTTTTGAATTATTCATTCACCATGGAATATTCGACCGGATTACTTACTTCAGATTTTATTTTGAAGTAAGTGAATTATTTGAATGCAAGATTTTTTTGTATTTTTGATTTTCTGTGAAATATTTGAGTATGTTATTTTGATAAGATTATATTTTGCATCAAATGAAATATTTGAATAGATGTTTGGTGTGAATTTTTATATCTTCGTGAAATATTCTCTTCTATTACCGTACTACGAGTATTGTTTGAAAGTGAGTGAAATATTCGAATAGAGGCTTCGTCTGAGTTATTGATTCTCCGTGGAATGTTAGACCATATAATGGAATTCCGATTTTATTTAGAAGGATGTGAAATAGTTGAAATAAAGCTTGCTTTAAATTAATTTTGTTCTTCGTGGAATATTAGACCACACAATAGACTGCGAATTATTTTTGAATCAAGTACGATTATTGAATAGAAGCTTGGTTTGAATTATTCATACTTTGTAGAATATACAGCCATATTATGTACTTCTGATTTTATTTCGAAGTCAGTGAAATATGTGAGTCGAAGGTTAGTTTGAATTATTTAGTCTTCGTACTATGTTTGGCGTTTATTCATAGTTCAAATAATTTGTTTTCAAGTAAACAAATTATTTGAACAGAAACTTTATTTGAATTGTTCGTTTTTGGGGGGACATATTCGACAATAGGACGTACTTTCATGTTTTTTGTTGTAAATGAAATATTTGGAGAGATGCTTGGTTTGAGTTATTCATTTTTCATGTAATATCAGGCCAAATGACGTACTTCAGATTTTGTTTGAAGGAAGTGAAACATTTGAATGCAAGGTTGGTTGGAAGTATTTGTTGTTCGTGAAATATTTTACTGTATCATGGGCTTGAGATTTTTTTGCAACGTACGTGGAATATTTGAATACAAGCGTCCTTTGAATTATTCATTCTCTGTGGAATAATAAACCATATTACATCTCACTTTCATTCAAAAGCAAGAAAATATTTGTATACAAGGTTTGTGGGAAGTATTCATTTACGCACAATATTGGACTCTATGAAGTACGTCAGACCTTTTTTATTACTTGAAATATTTGAATAGAAGCATCTTTGGACTAATCCATTCTGCATGGAATATTCTTTCATATTACATATTTTAGATTTTTTTGTGAAGTAAGTGAAATAGTTGAAGAGAAGCATGCTATGAATTTTTCACATTCTATGAAATATTGGAGCACATTACGTAGACCAGTTTTTTTTTGAATTAAGTGACATATTTGACGAGAAACTTGGTTTGAATTATTCACTCTTCGTCGAATTTTGGAATATTTCACAAATGCTTTAGATTATAGCTTGAACGGAGGAAAATATTTAACGAGAACCTTACTTTGAATTGTTTAGTTACGGTGTGATCTTCCGTCATGTTATGGGCTTTGCAGGTTAAGTCTGAACTGGCTAATGTATTAGTGTAGAAGCTTTGTAATTCGAATCAGTCATTTATCATGAAATATTTGATGGCATTAACAATTATGAATAATCAATTTGAGCCGATCGACTGATCTGAACAGCAGCTTTCTACAACTTATAAATCCGCCGCGAAATGTTCGAACACATTGCTGATTTCAAATGTTAGGTTTCCAATGAGTGAAATATTCTAATAGAAGCTTGATAAGAATTATGCTTTTCTGAGCCAATATTAAACCACATTTTCAATTCAAAATCTTAGATTAAAAACCAGTAAAATAATGAAATAGAACTTTCCTATAAATTATACTTTTGTGATGTAAAATTGGAGCACATTAATGATTTCATACGATAAGTTAAACTGAGCAAAGTATTTGAATAGAAGCTTCGTATGAATTAATCATTTGGCATGTAATCTTTAACTTCATCACTGGTTGCAAATAATAGACTAGACATGAGCAAAATATTTCAACAGAAGTTTTGTATGAACTATTCCTTTGCCATGAAATATTCAATCACATTACTAATTCCAAAATATACTTGAAGTTAAAAAAAATATTTCAATAAGAGTCTGGTATAAATTATTCCTTTGCCATAAAATACTCAGTCACATTACCAAGTGCAGATCATAGAGTTAACATAAGAAAACTATTTTAATAAAAGCTTGGTATGAATTAGTCATTAGCATTGCAATATTTGACCATATAAACCTCTTTCTAACATAGATTCGATGTGGGTAAAATATTTGGATAAAGCTTCCTATGATTTATTCCTTTGTCATATCATGTTTGACGACATCACTGATTCTACCTCATAAATTTAATATGAGTAAATTATTTCATGAAAACTTGGTAAAATTTATTCATGTTCCATGTAATATTCGACCTCATTACTAATTCTCAATCATAGATTTCAAGTAAGCAAAATACTTACACCAGAGCTTTCTTTGACTTATTCGTTTCCCTTGTAATGCATGACCACACTATACTTCCACTTAACAGGTTCCGGATGAGCAAAAAATTTTAATAGAACTTTGGTATAAATTATTTATTTTCTATATGGGATTTGATCTTATTACTGTTTCCCAATCATACATTTGAAATATAGCAAAATACTTGAATCAAATTTGTTATGAATTATTCGATGCGCCTGTAATATTCGACATCATTAACAATATCCACCGGTAGGTTTGAAGCGAGCAAAACATTTAAATAGAAGCTTGCTATGAATTATTCATTTGCAATGTAATATTCGGTCGCCTAACTAGTACCAATTCATCGGCTTGAAGCAAGCAAAATATTTAAATAGAAGCTTTCTATAAACTTTTCATTTCCCTTTTAATACTCGACCACATTGGCAGTTCAAAATCGTAAATTTGCAGTTAGCATTATAATGCAATAGAAACTTGGTACCAATTATTCATTTTCAATGTAATATTTCCGCACATGACTAATTCCGAATCATAGTTTTCATGTCAGCAAATATTTGATTAGAACCTTGTGATGAATTATTCATTCATCATGAAATATTAGACCACATTACTGATTTTAAATCATAGGTTTGTAGTGGAAAAAACAAGTAACTAGAACTCTGTTTGAACTATTCATTTGCCATTTAATGTTTGACTATATTACTAATTCCAAATCATAGGTTAAAACTAGCAAAAAATTTGAATAGAAGCTTCGTATGAATGATTCATTTCCTACATCATCTTTAACTTCATTATTACATCCAAATAATAAATTTTATATCAGCGAATTATTTGAACAGAAGCTTTGTATCAATTATTCATTTGCCGTGCCATATTTCACCACATTCATAGTTTCAAGTGATAGATTTCAAATGAGCAAAATATTTGCTAAGAAGCTTCGTAAGAATTATTCATTTGCCATGTCATATTTCTTCATAGTACAAACACCAAATCAAAGGTAGAAGTCAGCAACATATTTGAATAACAGTTTGATAGGAATTGTTCATTGACCGTGCAATATTGGATTCCCTTACCAATTTCAAATCATACACTTGAAGTAAGCAAGATATTTTGATAGAAGCTAGTCTTAATTATTCAATGGCCATTCAAGAGTCCAACTATCTTGCCAGCTTAAAATCTTTGGTTAGAAGTTAGAAAAATATTTAAATAGAACATTCCTATAAATTATTCATTTCAAATTTGATAGTCTCTCATATTACTAATTCGCCACCATAGATTTCATTTAAACAATATATTCGAAGAGAAGCTTTTTATAAATTATTCATTTACCATATAATATTCGATCCGATTATCTATTTCAAATCATAAATTTGAAGTGAGCAAAATATTTTGATAGAAGCTAGTCTTAATTATTCAATGGCCATTCAATAGTCCAACTATCTTATCAGCTTAAAATCTTTGGTTAGAAGTTAGAAAAATATTTAAATAGAACCTTGATATGAGTTATTCATTTCGAATTTGATAGTCTCTCATATTACTAATTCGCCACCATAGATTTGATTTAAACAAAATATTCGAAGAGAAGCTTTATATAAATTATTCATTTACCATATAATATTGGATCTTATTATCTATTTCAAATCATAAATTTGAAATGAGCAAAATATTTTGATAGAAGCTAATCTCAATTATGCAATGGCCATTCAATAGTCCAACTATCTTGCCAGCTTAACATCTTTGGTTAGAAGTTAGAAGAATATTTAAATAGAAGCTTCGTATGAATTATTCATTTGCCACCTAATATTCAATCATATCAAGTATTCGAAATGATAGATTTGCGGTGAACAAATGTTTGAATATATGATTTATATATATTATGGATTTGCTATGTGATAGTCTACCACATTACCTGTTCCAGTCATAGGTTCGATGTTAACAAAATATTTGAATACAAGCATTATATGACTTATTCATCGGCCGTGTGCTATTGGATCATGCTACTAATTCCAAGTCATAAGTCTGAAGTGAACGAATTATTTGCAGAGAAGCTTGTTATGGACTAGTCATTTGGCATGTTACATCCGACCACATTACTAGTTGCATATATTTGTTTTAAAGTAAGCAAAAAGTTTGAATAGAAGTTTCCTAAGAAATATTCATTTCGTATCTCGTATTTGAGGATGTTACTAATTCCAAATCCTAGGTTGAAGTAAGCAAAATATATTATTAGAAGGTTCCTGTGAATTATTCGTTTGCTATGTAGTATTTGATTACAATACTATTTTCAACAATTTTAAGTATGTAGTGAGCAAATATTTGAATAGAATGTTTATAGGAATTAGTCATTTCTTATGTAATATGTAATCACATTACTAACTACCAATTGTACGTTGAAGTAAGCAAAATATTTGAAGAGAAGCTTATTATGAAGTATTCATTTACTATCTAATATTCCACCACATCATCAATTCGAAGCCATAGGTTTGATATGTGCAAAATATTTGAATAGAAGCTTCATATAAAGGATTCATTGCCTATGGAATATTAGATTACAATAGTCGTTCGAAACGTTAGATTCGAAGCGAGCAAAATATTTCAATAGAAGCTTTGTTTGAGTTATTCATCTAGTATATGATATTTGATGGTAATATTAATACCAAATCATAGGATAAAGTGAGCGAAATATCAGAGTTGAAGCGTGTTATGACTTATTATTATACTATGTCATATTTGGTCACATTAGTAATTCAAAATCATACATTTGAAGTGAGCAAAATATTTGACTTGAAACTTCGTATTAATTATTCATTTTCCGACCAACACTCTGTTACCTTACCAATACCAAATCATAGATTTGAACACGGGACAATTATTGAATAGCAGCTTCATGTGATTTATTTATATGCAATGTAATAATGGATGACTTTAACAGTTCCATGTCATAAATGTGAGGTGAGTGAAATATTTGAATAGAAGCTTACTGCAAATTATTCATGCAGCATGCAATGTGCAATCATATTATCAATTTCAAGTCATAGATATAAAGTAAGCGAAATATTCGAATAGAACCTTCTTATGAAGTTTTCATTTACCATAAAATATTCGATCACATTTCCGATTCAAACTCATAGATGGGCAGTAAGAATCGTATTTTGAACGGTATCTTCGTATGAATTATTCATTCACGATATAACATTTGGGCACATTAGCATTTCCAAATCATGGATTTGATCTGAGCAAAATATTTGAATACAGGCTTAATATGAATTATGAATTCGACATTTAATATATGACTGCGTAATCCATTCTAAATGATAGTTTTAAAGTGAGAAAAATATTGGAATAGAACAATTATATGACTTGTTCAATTAGCGTGTGATATTCAACTGCATTAACATTTTCAAATGAAAGGTTTGAAGTCAGGAAAATATTTCAATAGCAGCTTACTATAGTTTATTCAATTAGCATGTTATATTTGACTACATGAACAATTCCAAATGAAAAGTTTGAATTGGGCAAAGTATTTGAATAGAAACTTTTTGGGAATTATTCATTTCCTATGTAATATTTGACCACATCAACAGTTTCAAGTTGTAGGTTTAATGGTAGGAAAATATTTGAATCGAAACTTGATGTGGATTATTCATTCGTCCTGTGATATTTGATCATAGTACTGATCTTAAAGCATAGGGTGACGTGAGTAAAGTATTCGAATGGTAATTTCTTATGAATTACTTATTTGTTATGTAATGTTTGGTGACATTAATATTTTCAAATCATGCGGTTCAAGTAAGCAAAATATATGAATAGAAGCTTACTGGGAATCACTCATTTGCAACGTAATATTCTAGCATATTACTAATTGGAAATCATAAATTGAACGCGACGAAATTATTTCAATAGAAGCATCCTATGAATTATTGATTCGTCATGTGGTATTGGACCGCAATCACTTTTGCAAGTCGTAAGTTCGAAGTTACTAAAAAATTGGTATAGAACGGTTATAGAGACAAAATATTTGTCATATGATATTTGATCACATTACCATTTCAAAATTATAGTCTGACAGAAGCAAAATAGCTGAATAGAAACTTTATTGGGTGCAATTAGCTACCATGCAGTAGAGAACGGCATTACTATTTTGAAATCTTAGGTTTGGATTGAGTAAAATATTTGAATAGAAGTTTTATTTGACTTTTTCATTTAACATGTCATATTTCCTCTCATTGCCAATTTCTAATTACACAGTTGTAAGGTGAAAGTTATTTTAATAGAAGTCAATATACATTATTCAATCGTCTTTTAGTATTGGATCACATTAATAATTGCAAATTTTATGATGAAAAGAGTAAAACATTCGAATAGAAGCTTAGTAGGAATTTTTCATCTGCAATATAAGAGTGATTACATTACTAATTTCAATTCATAGGCTTGATGTGAACACAACATTTGAACAGGAGGTTACTAGAACATATTCACTTGCCGTATAATATTCGGCCATATCAAAAATTCCGATTGACAGATTTGAAGTGTGAAAAATATTTGAATTGAAGCTTACTATGGATTATTCATTATTCTGTGATATTTGATCACAGTACTAATTTCAAATCGTAGATTTGATGTGAGGAAAACATTTGAATAGAAGCTAGTATGAATTGTTCATTTG